>WJFB01000338.1:0-71312 GCA_009870185.1 Pygmarrhopalites habei | reverse complement strand
ATCGGGGGGGGGGGGCAGGTCAAAACAAATTACTCAAAATTACATTCCTCTTCTCCTCCCTCTTCATTGTTTTTGCCATTGTCCTCTTTGTCTCTCTCTTCCCCTCATAAATTTTTGTAAAAAATTGTTTTCTGTGTGTGTGTGTGAGAAAACCCCAATTAACTTTATCCTTCTCCATCTTCCCAATTTTTTCACTGTCACCCTCACGCAGATAATGGGGTAGTGAAAATTGCGAGTGGGTTAGAAATAAACATAATTAACAAAAAATATTTATCCGGTTACAATTTTTAAAAAATGTGAGTGGAGATAATGGAGAATGGGAAGATAACAGAATATAATTATTTGTATTAAATTAATATCGGATTAAATAAAGTATAGCAAAGTATTTTATTCTCTCCCTATCCTCACGTATGTAGTCCTGACTCTTGACATGACAAGCTGTGAGAGGAAGAAGAGAGTTTTGTCTTGTTTGATAAATCCAATGTTTATTTTCTTGAGCTCATTCAATGTGTTCACAGTGTGTGTGTGTGTGTGTGTGGATGAATAAGTTATAAAAACAAAATAAATGCCATCATGAGCATTCTTACATACATACACATGTACGGACACTGTATGGCTATGGAGCATATGTACAGACACACATACATCCACAGTGTAGAAATCGCAATTCAAGTTTATCAAATGAACATTTTTCATAGAATGGTATGTTGTGATGGCATACAAGTCAAAGGTATAGTGAATTCAACAAAGTTGTGCATACCACAGCACAACACAAGGAGTAAAACTATACATGCATACTTGAACTAGTCAATAATAGTTAAATGAATATTAATTTCCTTGTACCACAGTTCATGACTACATGTGCCTGTGATGATAAGTATGAGAAAAAGAAAAGAAGACAATAAAACATTCTTACACTGCAACTCCTGTGTGCTCCACACACAAACACACACACACACAGCACACACACATGTATAAATCAACAAATTTCTTTGAATACAATGGAAATCGAAAAAAAAAATTGTCGTCACAAGTCCATTCAAACCAACAGCTCCCTGACTGGCTACCTCCTAGTTAAATGTACATAGTTGAGAATTTAAATACGTAAGTATGTGTGTGTGAGTTGAGCATTAACGTTTGAAATTCAGCCAGACAGTTCAACTAGTTTTTTTTATCTTGAGAGATACAAGGAATCTTTTTTTACAGTTGCAAGTGTATTACCATACATGTATACAGGGTTATGATTGCATCGGACATGGTAACACAGGGAGGAAGCGATTAAAACATATGTCTGTACATACTACTACTACAATATTATACTACTTCGATAGAATTAAAACATGGACACAGGGTACGAAATACTGAAATAATGTTGCCATTTTCTTGCAATTCAATAAATAATCACTAATCCTGCACACACAACCACACCACACACCACACCACACAACACAACCCATGGAGCATCATCATCGCTCCCAAGTATCGTACGTCCAACGTAACGTAATTGTGTGAAACTCAAGGATGAATTCACAATTCCCCCGTACAATTATTAATCAATTACATACTCCTGTCATAGTTAATGCAGAACGATGTATCGTATCGTATCGACTTGTGACTGTGTGTGTGTTTACGTGGAATGGTTTGCTGAAAGAGAGAGAGAGAGAAAGGTAAAAATTCGATGAGGGATACTTTTGGCCATATTTAAATTTGTATAATGTGTAGGTTAAAAAAGGACACACAAACACACACTCAACAACACACTGTATTCAACTATTAAATAATTTAAACAATATTGCCATTTAGCAGATTATCATTTTCCTGGAGCGGATAAAGAGAGAGGGAGAGAGAGGGAGAGAAAAAAATGGGAGGGGATGTGGATGGGAGGAGGAGGATAAATGGAGGAACAAAACACACACACACATACGATACACACAACCAAGGAACAATGTAGGAGTGGAAATGACAAAATAATGAAGGGTCTAAAATATAGAGAACCTCATATTATTTTCCATGGCACAAACTTGTCACATCGTCCATGCTCCCCGACACACACACACACAATTACACCACCGCTGTAAAACACAGTATATTTATACTGAGTATAGAGTATTCTACACACCAGTCAAATCACCATCAATGTTATTTGTATAACGATACATCACTCGAAACCCTGCATATGTAGTTGTGTATCATTCCGATAATTTTCCTTATTCATTCCATTTCCATATTTTACATGTCGTGTAGAATTGTAAAATGATGAAACTATTCAGATTTTACGAGGGGTATATTTCTCACTGGACAATTTAAAGTATGGTTGAGGATAAAATTAAAAGATTTTTTTTCTAGCCCCTCCTCAATTGACAAAGTAATTTTTCTTCTCAATAATCACATCTCTTCTAAAAAGTGTAGATAAAGTTTAGAAAGAGGGGGGAGGGGAAAAGCTGATATTAAAAATTTGCTGGTTGGTTAAAGTTGATCAACCATTTCCGATGAATCTTATTACGAGCTTCAAGAAATTTTTGCTCCAGGCCTTTACAAACACACACACACAAGAACCACACTCCATACTCCTCCTCATCTCTCTCTCTTCACTCTTAGCTGGGGAAACTCTTCCAAGGAAAAAAAGGTAGAAGGACTTGAGGAGGTAAAAAAGATGTAGGAAATCAAAACGCTGGAGTTGTGCCAGCCCCAGCTGCCCGTTATGCAATAGGAATCACTAAAGGAACCTCAGCCTCGTCTTTTACTCTTTTTTTATCATATACTTTCAACACACACACACACACACTTACACACAACCATACACAAGTTGTATGGATGTGTACCAAATGTCTGCATTCTTGCACGACAGCTGATCTGGGCTAAAGTAGCTTGAATCAATATTTTTTTCACCCTTTTTATTATTGCAGGGATATACATTTTTTTACAAAAAAAGGACCCTATGAAATTCCATCTCATTTTTATTTCACCCCTCCTCCTTCCCCACCCGTCTCAAATTTTGATTCAATGAATACAATTTCAATTCATTAATTTAATTTAAATAATAATATTTTCATTAACCTGTTTCTCACTTTGTTATTACTTTGTAAACTCACCTAGGCTCACACCTCGTCACCAACTTGTACAGCCTGTCTTAAATTTTTTGATTATATTTCAAAGAATTCAAGTCAACATGACTTTTTGAAGTCTATTGTACACTGTATTAATACACCTCAATGTCCATCATCATCAAATTCACTTTATTATACTTGAAGTAGACAAGAAATTGTGTTTTTTGCATTAGTATTTACACTCTCCTTGTTCAACTTTCTGTTGCTACACTCATGAGAGAATAGTACTACTTTTACATTTGTAAAATGTAGGATTAAATTGTTGGACAAAAGAGAGTCGTACGAGATTACTCTCTCTCTTTCTCCAACACAAACAGTTTGTGTAGTATGTAATCCAAAAGAGAGTATATTAGAATATTAGTAAATACTTTCCTGTACGACGTACATTCCACTCTCAGTACATATATACTGATTTATTAAAACTTTTTGTCGCTGTCCTTCACGTTGTACAAAAAAGATATTTTCCTCCTCTCTCTCTCGTACCTTCAAGCTCTTCTCTGTTGTGTTGCATTGCATCGCATCACATCTCCCATTGCATTGTCTAGTTAGTAGTAGTATCCGTGATGAAATATAATAGAGGACGAGGTAACATTTTCCTTGTTGGTTGTATACACTCTACACTCTATATACATATGATTATTGCCATCATAGTTCCCCTTGCCTTTTGTTATAACAATACCCAAACACACACACACTACATTTACTGCACCACTGATGCAACCTCATTAACTCTTGTCTTGATATTTACAAATAATATTCCTATTCCAAAACTATGTATTGTATGTGTAGTGTACACATGTAAACACACACAAAGAATTTTCCTTGCACTCCACTCCTTCTCAAAAACTTTGTCATTTTTATTACAGTCAACATACTTTTTTCGCCCTGACACACACATACACACACAATTGTATTGGCTTTTTGCATATTTTCATCCTCCTTTGAACACAGAGATGCAGAAATGCAGAGAGAGAGAGTCAGTCAAAAGATTTAATATATTTACATTATTATATATTGGATTTTTACGACCATGTATCTCCATCACCCGAATGAATACTCCGCTTCTCCGCATCTCATTCCTCCCTTCATCTCCATCATTGTTCTTTTTTGTTCATCATCAATTCCTTCATGATCATGATGGGAAAAGATAGATAGGCGGGCGAGGGAGGGAGGTGGACTCCTTGAATTTCTGTACAAAAATCCAGTCATAACCCAAAGCCAAGGCCAGGAACCTACAGATGAAATTTGAGCTGAATGTGTACGTGTGTGTAATGTGTACAGGGTCTTTCCATTGCATTACCGAGGATGATTGAGGAAGGAAAATGAAGTGATTTACTTACAGTGTATATACTGTAACACACACATATACAGGAATGTGTGTGTGTACGTTATGTATGTAGTTATTGACTATTACACAGCTATTATTTTTACATCCTCTCTTTCCTCTCCCCTCCTCCTTCCTCCCTCTCTCTCTCTCCTCTTTCAATCTTTGGCTAAGCGAGTATGACTGATGAAGTGGAAATAATGGCCCATATGGTGAAAAGACGAGACAGGCGAGGAGATGAGTGTATATTGTACAAGAGAAGAAGAAGAATTATTGATTTTCAGGAGAACCATATCGTTCTGATTTATATGGAAACAGAAGGGAAAAATTCCTTTTTTTTTCTCTTTTTGTTCCATTACCACAAGTGACATAAATATCGGAGAAAAGGAAAATAGGAAGGAATGAGACAAATATGCATTTGAGCTGTAGTTACAAATTGACAAATCAACATTATTCTAGTTTTTGTATCATTTGTTCCTATCATCGTTATTCGTGTGTATTTGTGTGTGTCTGTGTGCTTCAACGGAGACTTCATGATTGTCTCATTTTTAGTTCTGTTCACGTAACAAGTATTAACACGCGCACACACGGAGAGAGGAAGTGTGTGCTTAATTCTTAATAACTCACTTCTAATTCTAAGTGTATTATGGTGTATTGTTATCGACATAGTTTTCAAAAAAATAGATGTAAATATTTTGTTGAACTTCTTATTCATTTTTAGAACCCGTGTACACTCACATTTAGTATACGTATCTGTCTGTGTATTATACAATATGATATTTTTGCAAAATCTACATGCTATTGTACACAAGTCATAGTGAACAGCTACTGGTTTTTTTTGTGTATTAATTTTACACGCTTTTAAAAAGACCTTACAGCTCTGTCTCTCCCCCTCCTTTAATCTGTTTTTTTCTCCTCACAAATATACTGTGTTACAATACAACCTTAAACAGTACACAGTGTTGAAGAGAGAGAAAGACAAAGAGAACCACCTTATTTATTTATGTCTACACATTAAAAGAGGGCTGTAATTGAAAAGCATGCAGAGTACCTTGAGTGTACCTCTCTCTCGTCTTATTATTATTACACGTTTCTTCCCTTCATATCCATCTTCTAAATTACAGTATCATCAATTATCATTAGCAAGAGAGAGAGAGGGAGGAGGAGATTGATACAAAGAAATATTCTCTCTCTCTCTCTTTTGTATGAGTGAGTGAATGTGTGTGTTTAATGGAATACAGTATGGAGAACAATAATTATAACAGCTGAAGGAGATGCAATGAGCGGCTATTTGATATTTCGTGTGTGTGTGTGTGTCGGTGTGAATGTTTGTACCTACACTTTTTGCATGTACAATGGATGTATGTAAAGTATGTACAATTTATATTGGATGTGATTGTATGTAGTATGTGTGTGTGGCTATGGAGCGTATAAAACAAACTCAGCTTTCATTTTGTTGTTAGCTTAGTAATACAGTCATAGTCACATGAATTATACTGTAATTAATATCAATACACACTAACTTTATTTCCTACACACACTCACACATGGTACGTGTGTGCCAGTGTGTGTGAGTGTGTGTGTTTGTGGGGGGATAAAAGGGTGAGGGGGGAATCTAGGTCACAAAGTTCATTATAATAGGGACTCAACTCATGAACTGCATAATATAAATAATCATTAAATAAAATTGTTAAAGGTAATAAGTAATCGTCGTCGTCGTGTAGGCTTATAAAATATTGTGTGTGTCTCTTTCTCTTTTCTGCATGTGTGATATTCTAAGCTGTGTATGACTGTCTGTCACTTATTGTACACTGTAAATAAGCTACGTCTGTGTATGGATTAATCTTCAAAATCTTTTTGAATTGTATGACTCTAAGTACATCATTTCTGCCTCAAATTGAACTCAACTTGACTTTACTGAGATTGAAAAGAAATTCAGAAAATATTCATCTTGGGATTACATGAATGAAAAATGTTGACGAATGATCAATTTGTGAAAGTCACAGTTGCAAAAAAACAAATATTTCTATTCCTTCAAATCAGTGACTAAAATATGATATGGTAAAAATTATTTTTCTCACAATTCCTCACACAATTTGCGTAGGATTTTAAAATTAAAGTTCTTGAGATGCAACCCAATTAAAAAACAGTAGTTAGTTGATACCCAAATTAATTGTTGAAAACGGACAAGGAGGGTGTGCCATATATATACAATACATTATCCATTTCAACCCTTTATGGATGAAAAAAGGCCGAGGATAATAACTCGAAATTTAATTCTTTTTGATAACCGTCTGCTGGGTGGTTGCCTTCATGGAAGGAAATGGAGGCTAAGTGATTGTGATTGTGTGAGGATAATGGCATGCTGAACTCTCTGAAAATAACTTTTCAACAACAGCCACAGCCACACACACACACACTACACACTACACACAGAGCTGTCAACTACTTAGCTCTGGACTCACACTAAATTAAGGTGAAGTACACAAAAAAGAGATTTCAGTAGCAGCCAGTCCTCATTTTATTATAATGATATTAACAATGAGTCCTCCACACACACACAAATATGTACACACTACACACAGACACTAGCCATACAAACATGGAATGGAGGAAGACACAAACAATGCTCATTAGTTCATTCATAAATGCTCAGAGAGTGAGAGATTAACATTAGAGAATAAATGGAAGAACAAAAGAGGAGGGGAAGGGAGAGGAGGATCATCTTCTTTGATTATGAGCTGAAATACCCAAGCTTGTAATAAATAAATCATGTACTTTTCATCTGTATGAAGCAACCAACTAACAAAATATTTGCTTGTGTGTTGTATCTGTGTGCGTTATGTTAGCAGAGAGAGAGTGTACAGACTCTTCTAGTATAGTAGCTGCTGTTGGTTAGATAATCTAACTTAGATCCAACTCAGCATGTACTTTAGCTCAAACTCTCTCTCTCTCTCTTTCCATCTCCCCCTGTGTCTCTCTTAGCACTCTCTGCTATGACCTACATAGTCAGACAGGAGCACTGAGAGTCCTCAAAGCTTTTTATTTTGATTTGATCGTCTCTCTCTCTCTCTCTCCTTATTAATGGTAGGAACTCCGTCAATGTGATTTACTCGTGTCTTGCACTGTCTCATAAAAACCAATGAAATTAAAGACTCTCTTTTTTTATTACTAAATTACGTAGTTGGTGTGTTGTCAAAATAATTACTGTTGGAAGATATCCACTCAACAAGAATACACATGACAAGGATCCTGACTGAAACCACGTAAAGAGAGAGAGAGAGAGAGAGCTGAATTGTTCCCAATCAACAGGAAAATTATGCTGAAAATAAATGAGTAAACAGGTTAATGGACTTTGGCATTACAAAATTAATTTTTTTTGTATAATCATTTCGTGATGTATCCAGTGTAGAGTACAAAGGCCAAAGGCTTTGACGCTGTGTATCTTGTTTACTCTAAATTAATTATGGATTAATTAGATTAGCTTAATACCTTCATAATTAAATGGAATCAAAATTAAATTGGGTAATAAATTTTAAATTATTTTGTATTATTGTACATTAATATATAATGCAGGATCAGAGTTCACAGGCAGTTAGGGTAAACCAAATTATTGTCCAAGAAGACCCGGATTATTGACGTTGACCCCGTGTTTCGAAAATTTTGTGTCAAATCCAAAAATCCTTTCATTTTGTTTTTCTTTTGACATCCATCACGAAAATTGTCTTTTCCTGGATTCCCACAGACAACATTTGAAAAATTTTCTCTCTCTATTTGTGGACAATTATTATTTACTCAGATCGAGGTAGACCATGATTCTCCACACACACAGACACACACACACGATAATGGTTAATAATACAAAAGGGAACGGTACTCATTCATTCAGATGGCTGAAGCGGCCGTGGACAGTTCAGTTCAGTACAAATTAATATTTCCCCATTCGTCAAGAGACCACAACATGGGATGACATACGGAAATAAATCGACTGCACTCCTTCACTCGTCCATTCTTCATTGAGGTGTACATGGGGGTGTGAAATTTATCTAGGCTCGTCTAATAACAATAGTAGTAGTAGTAGTCGTAGTGTGGTTCACATTTAAGTCAGACTGTAGAAAATGGAAGGATATGGTGCAAGAGTTTTTTCCTCTCTCCCTTTAAATGCCAACGACATCCCAACATGTACTGTACTGTATATAGTACAGGATAAAATAATACATACACAAACATTCATCCAAGGCTCGATTTACCTGTTGATAAAATAAAAAAAGGAGAGAGAGACCTCACTAAACTGGCTTTGGTTGTTGATGAGGGGCAAAAGGAAAGAAGAGTGTAGAGTCAAAATCATCGTGTTCTAATGTGATTATGATCAAACTGATTTGAAGTTATTATGCAAGTAGAGAAATACATTCACTCTATCATTGTATCCACTGTATAACAATGTAATGTTGTCCACACGGTACACACACATAGTACACACATAGGTGATTACTTTTCAAGAATATATGTATATGACAAAGACTTAAATCTTATTGTTGTAGTTCCTCCTGCACCTCCTGCGCTGACGACGTGGATTCATAATGGAAGGGAGGGAGTGTGAGTTATAATTCCTCGACACTTGGTTTCCTCGTTACATGACATGTGAACATAGCCATCAGTCGGTCTCATCAAAAAATATTGTGAATTAAAAGACTGGATCATTTACTCTTAACTCTCCTCCTCCTCCTCCTCCTCATTTTCTTTACTCAAAGCTCCATTCTGGTTTCTGCTGTCCTCTCTCTTTCTTAATGTCTCTTGGTAATATTATTATTATAAAAAAATTTTACCTGCCGCTATAGACCAGAAAGTGCCGTAGATTTCTACTACCATGTGTACTCTAGGTGTGTGTGTCTATGTGTGGAAAACTGTACTCAGTCTGTGTGACGACCAAGATAAGACATCCTACTCTCTCTCTCTCTCTTCTTCACTGTATCTCATAACCTCCATTGGACTTGCTTTTTTTGGCTGCTCTTCATCTGTCAGTACTTGGTCGGGAGTGTTGGAGTCGTACGGAGTAGTACGATTTATAATTTGTACAACATGAACGGATACTGAGAGGACAACTTGATTTATATGCAGAATAGAGATGAGACTTGGATTCTTATGCACATATACACTTGCAAGTTTCAACCATTTGTATATGGATGTTTGTAAAAATTACTGTCAAGATGGGTCATCAAGTATGAGGATCACAATGACTAATAAAATATAGATTTTTGTATTCAATTGAACAAAGTCTTGTGCAGGACATGGATGACTTGACCAAATAATCCCTTGTACAAAATCTCAATCCTCCAATGACTTTTTAGGAATGACAAATACACACACATTTATCCATTCACATTTTCCCTTCCGTAAATGATGACAATGAAAATATGTATATTTGATGGGAGGGAAATCTACTCTCTCAAATAATAATTATGTGTAGACAAACCACATTTAAAACTCATTAAAAAATTTTCTACGTCCTGTCTACTTTAGCTTACAGGTGACCTTCACCATCTCAGTTAAGAAATTATTTGACTCTTTCCTACTTTAACACTTTGATATTCTGACCAGGTTGTTTGTCTACAGGGTTCAAAATTCTAAATATATTTTTTAAAATGACATATTTTTCCAATTTAGTAGGGGGGATCCGTTTCAATCCGCAAAACCCGTCAGCCATTCTCTAATTTGACTGTGAATGCTTAATTTTTTGAAAGTTCATTAAAATAAGTATATGCGTACCATTTTGTATGAATTGTGACTAAATACATTCAAAATTCAAGCGAATTTTTCCTTTGGCTCTTCTCCCAAATGCCAAAATCCTGTGAGATGAAACTCTCTCGTTAATTTAACTTGATAATTTTTACTTTTATTTTTATAAAGGTATACTGTTTTGACAACAACAAGATTTTTTGATGTATGTATATAGTACATTTCATTAGACTTAAGTATTCATTTATTTATATATATAGATGTGTTGTGTGTGTATGTATATCCTTAAATTATATATATATACGAATCATGTATGTTGACAATGATCAATCATTATTGGTTTCTTTTTTCAATGTTTCTCATCTTTTTCTCCTCCATCATATATATACCTATATATATATATATATATTGAACAAACACAATTGTAGATTTTTTTCTTCCTTTCAATTTTTTTTGGCAGTTCTAAATATCATAATAATTAATGACATTGATGATGCGCTAGTTAATTAGGAAAAAAGTTTTTTCTTTTCTCTAAATATTTAAATCATGTTAATTCATATATATAGTATTTTTTCTCTCTCTGTCGTCGTTTCTTCTCTTTCATTTCGTAGTATGAATAACTTGGAGCCCACATACATCATCATCTTCATATATATATATATTATAGATAGTCTAAAAATCTGGAGAGACTAAATATATTATACATACACACCTTTTTTTCTCATTTCTTTCATTGACGAAGAGAGAGAGTGGAATATTTTGCTGATTCCCTCTCTCTCCCTTTTCCCCTGTCCTTTGTATAATGTATGTAAGCAATTGTTGTAATATAGTAGGTAACGAAAAAAAGTCTACATAGTTTTTTGATTATCTAGCTAAGATTTTTTTTCTCTGTTTCTCTCTACTAATATATATGTATATATATATTGTATGCTTATAATAATAATAATAATAATGATAATAATAATAATATTATATAATATTATATGTACATGTTTAACAAACGAATGAACGGAGCGGCCACACGATTACGACGTGAGTAATGGATCATCATGATATACAATTTTCCTTAATGAATAGATAGCACACATACGCAATGTATATAAGGTTTTTTTTGTTTTTCCCTTCTTCTCCTCCTCTACAAAAATTGAATAATTGTTAGCACTAGAAAACGGGGGATTCCTTTCTGTCCGTACTTTTATGTGTATATCGTATCGTGTAATATATATTGAATATATTTGTTATATATTGTATATATGTATATTGATGCAGAGTTAGCTAAAAATTATATATCTTTTTTTTGTCATCTGCTCATTTTGATAATTTTGTATATATATATACGAGTGTGTTTGTGTGTATATTAGAGTGTAAATGTTTTTTTTTGCGGTAGAAAGTATACACCCGACGTCCCAGGCATGTGTTTCATAATAAAGGGGGGATGTGAGTGTGTATTTCATAATATATTATATAGAGGGGGAGGTGTATTTGTGTGTGGTGTATGAGTGTGAGTGAGAGTGTGTGTGTATGTGTAACATGGAGACTAATTGCTACTTACTATGTTTCGAGGGAGGTAATCAGACTATGAAAAACAACAGACTGTAATTCTCCAAAGATTGAAGAGTGTCCACAGGAAGAATACTGTTTGTCCGCAGTGGATGAGGAGTTGTCAGATGAATTGTTGTTATTATTATTGTTGTGAGGTGGACTCATGGCGCTAGAATTACTCAGTGGAGATCCAATACTCCCTCCACCAATATTATGATTATGATTAGCATGGTTTGAAGTCTTCCGGTCGACAGCGGAGGGAATGAGGGTAGTCGTGGGTGAACAGCATGAAGAGGACAAGGGTAGAGTACAAGTATTCTCTTTGGTGTCAGATGAAGTCATGTCCTCTACATCCTGTGATGACAGAAGTAATTCCTGTGAGGATGACGATGAACAAGAAGAGGAAGAAGATGATGAGGAAGAGTCATCTTCCTCTTCTCCCAAATCCCTCTCACACTCTATCCGAGTCATAGTCATGGTGGCTGTGGTGGTTGTTGTGGTAGTCGGTGAATTCACATTACACAATGATAAGGTTGAGGATGAAGATGAGGAGGACAGGGTTGAAGAAAAACAAGGAGACGAAGAGGAAGTTGGTCGGGGAAGGTCAAGAGAGAATTTGGTACAGTCACCCACACTCTCCCCCTCATCTCCCCTATCACTCACAATACAGTCAATGGATTTTATTGAAGAAATATTGATACTTGTTGAAGACGAAGACGTGTCCTCATCATCCCCTCCCATGTGTACGTCTAAAAGTGGAGAACTCACAATTGCTGAATTGACAATCAAACTTATTGGCTGATGTTGAAGAGGGTGGTGATGATGATGATGATGATGAGACAGTGGGGATGGGGGAAGAGGTGGTGGAGGAGTTGGCCAGTCACTTGTTTCACTATCCCCCACAACATCCACATCAACATCCACGTCCACATCCAGGCTACACTCATCAGTCACTCCAGAAAGGAGGGAAGAGGCATGATGATGAGAATGATCTGAGAGACTACTTAGTTTGGCTCTCTTTGATGAGGATGAAGAGGAATTGTCCATAGAGTCCGTCGTGTAAAAATTACTATTGTTACTACTATTATTGTTCGAGATGGATGGCGAGTTGAGAGTGACTGATGAACTGAGGTTGGCTGCACTAGTAGTAGTGGTGGGAGTAGAGGAGGAATCACAACAGTCATCATCATCAATACTGGAGATTATACATGGAGTAGGAGGAATATAAATTTCATTCAGCACTGCCTGGACATCACAATCATCTTCAGAGTCATCCGAGAGTGGTCTCTTACGATAATTGTGACCACCACCATTTCCATTGTTAATATTATTGTTGTTGTTGTGACTGTTCCGGCTGATGGGACGGGGATGGAGAGTCAAAGAATCATCATCCGGTAAATGCATGTCGGAGAGGCGGGAACAGGCAAAGCTCTTCCGGAACGAGGAACATGACAGCTTGGAGGTATAACCTCCATGACGCAAAATCTTCTCCTCCCTCACCTCCCGCTGTAACCTCTTTATCGTGTTGTTGATGAGCACGGAGCGCCGAAGGAAACTCTCCGGATCCTCGATCCGCTTCACTTTTCCCATAGACATCTTTAACACCTAGAGAGGGGAAAAAACCACAACAGAATCCGACACAAGTCATTAGTAAGTTAATAAGACATGAGTCTCACCTCATAATTCTTATCACCCTTCACAACTCTAATACACACCAACACATTCTTCTCTCTCTCTCTTTCTCTCTTTCCATCTCCACATCATATGTGTACTCTCTTTCCCCCTCCTTCTCTGTCTATATATATCATGTATTCATTTTTTTGGCACGAGGCTCTCTCTCCATACCATTCATACCAATCCACCACCCACATCACTTGTAATGTTACAGCTTTAGCATAAACTACGTTTCCAACACAAACACACAAAAAAGTCAGCAAGCAAGGATTTCCCCTTTTTTCCTCCTTCTACGCTTTTTCCATACAAAATTATAGTTCTTGTACATACACAATCTTTAAAAGCAGAGAAGGAAAGACAAAAGATGGAAGCCAAGAAAGACTGAATGTGAGTTCATATTTGGTCAAAACAAATACATAATAGAAGCGTGGGGATGAGGAGAAGAGGGGAAAAAGAATATTATTATCCTTTACACTCATTCTCTGTCTTTAATTTTTCTACGACACAAATTAACATGACGGCAGGAATCTTCAAGGTTCTTCTTCTCAAGTTCATCATATTTGTGTGCGAGAGTGTGTGTGTGTGTGTGTGGATTTAGTCAAGAACATTTTCCAAGATGGGAACAAAATGGACTAGTAAGAAGGGAAAAAATGTGTGTATGTGTCTTAACCACTACACAGTTACATAATTTAATTGAAATAAATATCAAAATAACCTTGTCAACGGTGAGGAAGGATTTCCTCATACTTTTATAGCTCTAAGAATGGTACAAAATGAATTTAATACTATTTATGGAAATTCTTTTTGCGATGAGAGGAAATTGGATGAAGAAAGATAAAAGGAAATAATGCGTACATTAAGACTAATATCCAGATCAAAATTTCCCTTTTCCTTCCCTACATTTACAGTTGGACTGAATGAAATTGAGCGAAACTGTAAAACTGATATGTGGTCATGACCCTTTTGCCTCGAAATTCAATCACACACCACTATTGCATCACTTGTATTTTTAAAAACTCATCACACAGAAGAGTAGCGTCTCACACACACACTTAAAAAAAGTATTACACCATTTGATTTTTTGAACGACGACGATCTTGGCATGTGCGTGTTATCAGCTGCTGGACTGAACTGGTAGTCCACAACATTATCACTACATTTGTCAGGTTGTGATGTGATGACTACTACAGTGTAAAAAAAGATCATGTGCACACAAGAGTTCTTCTGAAGGAGTAAACAAGGATCATACACATACATAGGGAATATTGAGGTGATGAAGTGATGAAGGCTTCACCTTCCACACACACACACACATACAGTTAATAATAAAAAATCCAAACTCTGTGTGTGAGAATTAAAATTTTATTTTCGTACACACACACACACTTCACACACGTTCACTACCCCACACTCGGGGCTACGTACAGAATCTAGTACAATAACGTAGATTTTATGTAGCCATTTGACTATACACTCTCCTGATACTCCTAAGTTCCTAACAAAAAAAGATATCCACCATGCCTTTCGTACTCAAAATGAGCAGTGTAGCGTGTGTCTCTCTGTGTGTATCGTACTCCTGAGTGAGGAAATGAGGAAAGAACAATGCACCACACACAAATATTTGTCGGACAACATTTGCCTGTCATTACGTCATAGACTCTCTTTTGACTATTACGTTCTTTGCGGTCTATAGTTTCAATACAATGTGCACAGTACGCTCACAATCCGTACAAGTATATTAGCGAGCACACACACCACACACACACATTTACTTGTGCTCTACCGTGTAATGGATAAAAATTCTCTAAACATTATCTCTGCACTCACCATACTCAATAATCATCCTTGTCGTCATGTATTCAACTAATGACGGAATAAAATATATCAAAAAAGAACAAGGGGGACAGTCTGTAACACTCAGGTAATGCTAACATAAGCACAGATACGCACACACAATACAATACACACAGAGAAGAAGAAAGTGCAATAATATATGTCATGGAAGTAGCGCGCAGAAAAAAAAGGTTGAAAGAATGTCAACTGTTGGTTTTTTCAAATACATACTACTACACACAGTACACAAGTACAGACAGACAGAGAAAAGACAGTGACCTGTTATCTACAAAAAAGAAGCTACTCACTCTATACTCTCTCTACTCTATGTGTATGTGTTAGAGTGTACAGTACACTAACAAAAGTGAACAAAAAGTATAGAGTGCAATTGTGTGGATTGCTCTTTGCTTATCGTGCAAGAAAACTACGTAGCCCTCATCATCATATAACAGCTGATAAAAAAGAGGAGAGAGAGAGAGAGAGAGAGAAGTGAAGGCAAAGGAGAAGGGAACCCATAGTCACTCTGTCATGACACTCTGAACGCCCTACAGATTGTATAACAGCAAATTACGACTTGAGTGACACTTTCAAGAGAGTCTCCCTCTCCCTCCCTCTCCACACAGAACAAGCCTCATCTCCATCTCCCTCTCTCTTCCCTTTTGCTCCTCTCTACAATGTCTGAAAAGTGTGTGTGTGTGCATGTGCATGTGTGTGTGGACAACTTTTTGGTAGAATGACAAATAAAGAGCCAGAGCCATAGGAAGTAATAAGAATTGAATGCTAACAAAAATCTTTTCAAGTCATGTACCTGCCTCTGTTTTTCTCTTCTTCTCCTTCTTTTTCAAAGATACTCAAAAGCTGTTCAAACACTCTCCTTATAATATACACACAGATGAAATACGTGGTGTACAGGGAGTCGACCTCAGGAGTTTTTTTCAAAAAAAAATTCCCACTCGCTTCTCTGGGATTCTTCTTCCTTTCCCCACACACACATTTATCCTATCAACAGCCTTGCCTATAATCCCTTTTCCTCAAAAACATAACTGGCACCTACGATTTAATTTAGAGTTGTTGTTTGTCAATGCAACTGCAAGTCAAAAAAAAAGAGTACAAAATGTCAAAAGGGGAAGGAAACTAAAGAGACGTTGTTGGAGAAATAAAAATAGTTACTCAAGCTTGTACGTCGGAGAAGTAAAAGTTAGCTAATACGGATTTTTACACAAAGTAGTGCGCAGCCCCAACTCAATACGTACACACACACGACACACACACACACATACATAAATACTCGAGTACACGTATTATTAATGCGTACATGAATGGAAAAGAAGAAATTCCGCATAAACTCAACAAGTCAAAAAGTAGTAGTGGCGTCAGTTCTACTAAACTAACAATGATGACGTTCTCAGCTGATAGAAAGGAAGAGAGAAAAACTTGTGTGTACTCTCCAGATCCTGTTTCTCTCTAACGTCTGCCTCTTTCTCTCAATGTGTGTGTGTCTGGAGGAGACAGGAGTGCGTAGAGTAGTCATTCATAGTTTTTCCAGGTAGCCTGGATGAGAAGGCGAGGAGTGTGGGAGTGGACGATGATGATGTACAATTGTCAACACTAATTGACGTCAAAAAAAATAACAACTACGAGATGAATTTAATACTCCTTTGTGTTTGTACTACTAATACAACTACGAGTGTATTAATGTATAATCGTTTTTTGTACGAAGAAATATTATTTGAAAAAATTAATCTCTTACTCTTTTTTTCTTCATGTTGCTCGATATAAAATGTGATTTCCAATGTACAGTAAAATTGACACACTACTGTAATATTCCACAAAAAAATGTCAGAAGGTAACTAGTACTAATAAATTCTCTTGACGGTGTCAAAGCCGACACACAACTGAGCTGTAGAAATGTACAATTCAATGTGTCGAATGTTCGTCGTTGTGTGTGTGTGTGGGGTGCACGAGGATACCACAAGATTCTATTTGAACAAATATGTATCTCACACAAAAAAGTGTACCAAACCTTCACTCAACGTAATATTCAAATTAAATGTCGTCAGCACCCCTCAACTTTATCAATTCTGTTTAATGTGGATCGACAGAGTGTCGTTTCAGTAGAAACTACTCAATGTCCATTTAATACATAGAACTATGGTAAATATCCATACCGTCCAATCCATATCGATACATAATTATTCAAGTTAATAGTTTATCAAATTGGAATCCCCATTTTATCCTACGCACCATTTATGATTAATCATTGGTTGTACAGTACACGGGAAAGATACGTACAGCGTAGTGTATGCTTATACGTACATACCATAATCATTGTCATTTTGTTCTACAAAGTTCTATCAACCAATCTCAACATTTATAATATTGACGGTCATCAGTCCAAAAACAGAAATTATTAAAGGCTAGACTAGACGACCTCACATCATCATTCCTATCTTTCTTGTACATACCAAATCGCTTGTAAAAAAATATTTTGTAAACCGCCTAGCTCAAAAGATGTGCCAGAGACGTGTTCAAATGCGAAAAAATTGGATAGGAAAATGTACTTCTTTTTAAGAATTACGAGAACGGGATTTTGATAGTTAAGATAAATAAAAATAAATTAAAATCCCCCCGGAGAAAAATTAACTTGTCGCACACAGCACACACTTCAAGTACACACACTTTTGCTTAAGCTTTAAAAGTTGAGCATACGGACATTCAAAAATGTGTACACACAGACTAAAATTGCAAGAAAAAGAAACTTTTATTCACTACCCACTCTCACACACTCTCCCCCTCCTCAAAACAAGCTGAGTTATTTGAATGGAATTTGTCGGATAAATTCTTGAAGGAGTTGACTTCAGCGAGATGGAACGAAGGAGTGTGAGACACATATCAAAGCAATTCGAGCACATAAACTAATGTTATCCACGGTGGTGGTGATGAAGGTAGAAGGAGAAGGAAAATATAATGAAGTAATATAAGGTAAAAGATGAGGGGGACAACATATGTGTACGTGTAACAGAGCGAGAGAGAGAAGGGTAAAAGCAAAAGGAATCTAGAGGAAGCAACTAAAGTAAAAATATTTGATCGCCTTTCCTTCTCCTTCTCCTCCTCTCCTCTTTTCATTGAGTCTAAAATAGTGAGGCTCTTTTTTATATAAAAATTCTCTTTCTTTCCTTCTCTATAAATATATGTAAGGGAATGTGTGTGGATTGTACGTGAGTTATGACATGGTGGTGTTTGAGGAGGAGGAAAGACAAGACAAAGCAATGGAGAGAGAAAGAGAGAGACAAAGTAATGTAGCCTTCTAGCAGTCGTCAAGTTTCCTATCAATAATAGACATGTGAATGTGTGGTCGGGTCATACACATTGGGAACATAGGAACTCTTCCTCCTTCTCTTGAGTGGAAGATTGTGCAGGCGAAGAAGGAGACACACACACAAAGAGAGAGAGAGAGAGAAGGATGACTGAAATGGAAGTGGAAGCTTTTCCTCTCGTTTTTTTTCTCCTGAGCGACAGTCGAATGAAATCGTTAGTAAAAGCCGAACGGAGAGAGAAACCATGATAAAAAAAATAAAAAAGAAGAAGAAAAGAGACTGACCTTTTTCCGCTCTTCCCGAAGTCGGTATTTGGCCGTAAACATTGAGGGACGACGACTATTCCCAGAGCAAAGTCCTCCAAAGATGGACGATGAGGATCCACATGTAACCGATGACATCTTCGTCGACTCTATTTGTTGTTGTTGCACCAGCAGTTGTTGTTGTTGTTGATTCTTAATCTTATCCAACCTTTCGTTCTCAACTTGTGTTGTTGTTCTCCGCACAAAATCACCAACACTCCCCTCCTCACTCTTACTGTTATTCGTACTTGTATTATCTACAAAAAAGAGCACAGAAAAACACTTTAATTATTTTTTCCACCCGAGATGTTTTATTTTAATCTTTTCTCAACTTTTTTCGATCATCAATATTATCATTCCCTTTACTATTCATCACAGATTCTTTTTTTCAGTGTGAACTACATTACACTCTTCTTTTTATGATGACCCACACTTTTTTCTGAACATTTTCTCTTTCTCTTATTTTTTGGGAATTTGAATTATTTTTTTCAAGCAATATGAACTCAAACAACACAAGATTTCTTTTTTTCAAATAAAAACAAACAACATTTTTTTAAATTTTTTCCTTCCTTCAAATTTATTTTGGGTCAGATCCAATCAGAAGAAGAAGAAGAAGAGGAGAGAAAAAAATTAGAGAGTAAAAAACTTGAACGATGTTAAAACGAAATAAAAACCCATATTTTTTTTCTTTCACTTCTTTTGAATCTCGAACACAACGACAATGACAAGAAGAACAGAACAACATATGATTCTCTCCATCCTCCTTTTATATTATGAGGGACATGAATAAAACACAGCTGAAAACTTAATTGGGGTACATGACAGAACAGACTCTACATTTTTTTCCTCTCCTTAATTTTCCTCCATCTCCCCATTTCTCAATTAATTTCAACTTGTAATTTATATATTTTATCTTCACCTTCACTTAGAACAAAAAAATTCCAAATATTTTCCAACGGCAAAATTTAATTGCTCGTGTACGATTCTGTGTTTGTAGGAGAAATTAATATGTTGTATATTTTCAGAAATGGTGTTTCTCCCAACAAAAAAAATATTTTGATGACTTGTAGTGGTGTGTGTGTGGAGCACTTGAAGTTTTTTTTAAAAAATTGCAAATAGCAAATTTTCTTGGACACTTGAAGAAAAAACGGCACTCAAGAGATAGAAAGAGAGAGAAAACAGCAACAACAAAACACACACACACACACCAATGATCCCTTCCAATTCCCAATGTTTGAAACCACAAAAAACCTTGTGTGTATTCCACCACTCACAATTACACTTGCCTCTCTCCTTGTATTTATTGTATGAGGTTCCTCTCTACTTCTCACACAGATCCAAAGAGAGAGAGAGAGAGCTAAGAACCACAATCTATGCACAACGTGTGAGTGTGTACTCGCTTGTGTGTATGAAGGAAGGATCAAGGAGACGCTTTTTGTGTGGGGAAAAAGACGGGAGCGAAAATTGACGTACGTCCGATCCTCGTGAACTTTAAAAAGCAACTGACTCGGCTAAAACTTGTGCTGCTGCTCCTGCTCTCCAAGAACACGAGAGAGAGAGAGAGTTGCATACAGCAAAAGACTGAAGGTCTTCCAAATAACCATCCATTCCTCTCTCTCTTTCTATATACTTACATCCTTCTTACATACATCCACAACCTCACCATGTAAGTATATGGTATATCCTCATTTTGTGTCTGTTCTATGCACTATAATACTATACAGTAAATAGAGTAGGATAGATGGGAAGTATGTACAGCAGGGAAACTACTCACCATGCAATCACTTTGATATACCCCAACGTATCAAAAACTATTATAGTCAGACTTCTCTCTCACACACACACGCATCGCATACAAAGAAATATGCAGGCTACACTCTCCAACACACACACAGCACACACAGAGAGAGAGAGTGGATACAGAGTCACAGTTAAAGTCATTTATATGTTCGACGGCATAGCACATTACTATTTACTCCCATTTACCCCCGAAGCTCAAACCATAGTGCAGTTCTTCTCTTATTGTGTGTGTGGATGTGTGTGTAGATGTAGAAATACCTTCTATACTTGATCATGATGAATATTATTGTTGTTTTTTTTCCTCTTCTTATGCTAAAGAGCAACAGTGGATCTGCACACAGCCACACAAAATTGTACAAGCCACACCATCCATTCCCCCCATATGATGGTTTTTATACGGGGTGTGTATCTCTCTTTTTCTATGTCCCAGTACAAATAATAATAGACAAAAAACACAAAAAAAGTCAAAGTACAATACATATTTACTCTTTACACACATTTTCATACACACTTTATATCCTTGGCGAGTGAGTGTGTGTGTTTGTGTGTGTGGATCTGTTCTTCTAAATAACTGCTACTGGTAATGAGTCGCTTTGCCTTGATCATTACATGATTTCCTCTGCTGAAGTTCTCTCTCTCACTCTCTCAACCTGGCTCAATAACGCCACTTACACGCACATATGTTATGCATAAACACTTGAAGAATTTGCTGATCATGAGTTAAGCCTACGGCATAAGGATCACTTTTTACACACACAGCACACGCTTTCCTTTCCTTTACTCCGTCTTCCTTCCCTCAAAAACTTGTACTCACCTTTTTCCCCTATCCCATTATATTCTTGAGTGTGAGTGTGTACTAGGATGCTAACCTCTTTTTTGCAATAGTTTGCAGCACACACACACAAAGAGAGAAATATACTCTCAGTGCACACGGTTACAAGTAAACCAAGAAATACATTAAAAATTCATCGCCCACGCACTAAACAAGACAATCAGTCGTCAGTCAGGAGCATCATGTCCTACACACACACACACACTAGCAGTAACAACAGACAGACTCACAAACATTCACATGTGCATTCACAATAAAGAAGACACACACCAAAACTCTCTCTCTCTCTCGAATCCACCTCAGTCGGATTTTTTTTCCTCCATAAAAGTAACAGCTATTCTACTTCGTCATGACAAAATTGTCAGCGGAAGGGAACACAATATCATATGGTGAGTACAGAATACAAAAAGAAGGACTGATCCAGCGTGGGTCTCTTCTGGTAAATAGGAATCATGATGATGATTATCATCATCTAATAGCAAAATCGATATATTTAAAGAAGAAACTCACCATTCACAATGAGAGAGAGGGAGGGAGAGGATGAATCAACATTTGCAATATAAATGCTACTTGCAATGTATGAATGTCCTGCGTGTGTGTGTGTGTATGTATACGTGTGGGTCTGCGTGTATTGATTGACATTAACTGCTTTTCATAAATTTTGCAACAGCTGTGCCTTCAAGCCTCACACATAAACACAAGAAAACACACACATGACACACACAGAGTGCCACTACCAAGAAATACCGGTAGTACAGAAAAGAGGGAGAGAAATACAGAAGAGAGAGAGAGAGGGAGATGGGCAGGGAAGCCCACAGCCATTATTCTATCTTAGTATGCATTATGTATGCACGACTCTCAACCTCACATACTCATCAACAAAACTTTAAAACAGTCCCACCTTCCAGCCATATAATTATGAGAATGTAATACCTATAAATCCATGAACTTCCCCCCAGCAAAATTATGTATACAACATTTTGGTGTACACAGAAAATTTTTTTTTGGGAAATTTGATATTTTTTGCAAATCGAATTATTTTTCTTTCGTATTTTCCATCAGAAAATATCTACACATTGAATAATTGTCATAGGCAATTAAAATACAGGATAAAGTCAATTTTTTCCATTTCATTCTGCTCTCATCTGAACTTATTTTTCATTCCAGACTCAATTTTAAAATTCCTCCCAAAAATTGTATGGATCCTCCTCATAAAAATTGAGGTGCAGATTTTCCTGATTAATTACAGGGTGTAAATCAATGTGTGTGTAAAAGAGAGATGTGTACATCGTTCGCATTATAATTACACTCCTCCTTACTCATTTCGATTATATATCATCGTAACATTCGCTCAAAAAAGTTAAATACAAATATACATATATAACATACAATGGGGAGGGCTCATCCTTTCTTGATTTTTAACTAATCTCCATGAATACAATGTAAAGTGCTCTGTAGTCTGAATTGAACAGACTGAAGGAAACATTGAGGGGTTTCAAATACTCCTCAATCCATACTCAGAGTGTGTGTGTCTGTATATAGATTATATTGTAGTACAGAGAGAGTACACACTGCACACCGCTATACTTTGTACTGAATGCTCACACGCGAAAAATTCATGCATTATGCATAAACCTTGAACTCCTTATCAGTTTCACCTTATTGATGCCTAAAAGTCAAATTATTAGTGACGCAGACTTCCCTCCCTCCCTCCCACCTCTTTCTCTTTCTCTCTCTCTCTCACTCTTCCCCCCCCCCCGTGGAAAAAACTCACTACTCAATTTGTACCAAACATTACATTGCATTGGCACCAGTAGCACCTTCCCATTTGTCATTTGTCAGTGTTTCAAAAAAAATGAGAGTCAGAGTGAAGACTTGACTGTAACTGTTACACTCTCCCAACTTGCATACATGTGTCTGTTTTGTGTTTGTCTGTATTTTGTACACACTGTCATAAGTATATTACCGTGTCTCTTCAAACACACACTCAGTCCGCACATTATTTAAATTTCCAACTGCACCAGTCTCATCCCAATCGTATTTTGTTGACCTCATTATAATTAGTAATTATGATGATGTGACCAACGTTGCAGGGTAGTACGTATATAAAATAATATGGTATTTGTATAGTGGAGATATTATGTATTATTTTATTTTTGTCAGAGTATCCCATTCTCTCTCTCTCTCTCTGCCCCTCTCCCTTTTGTACAATTTTAATTTAACTCTGTAGTACTCTGTACACAGTGTGTAAAATGGTCACAATGAGGATAAATTAGCAAATGTAAAAACGAGAGGTTCTACGCGAGAGGAGAGGAGTGTGTACGAGTGAGTGTGTGTGTGTAGGACACAGACATTCACTTTAAAATCCATTCGAGAAATTCAACAGTTGTAGTACGTATAAGTATGTAGTTGTGTGTACACTATTGTGTATGTACGCACATGTCATATGGTACACAATGTTGGCGTCCACATTCAAGTTATGTACTTACATAAAAATATTTCACAGCTCATCTTACAATCATTTTGAAACTTTTGTACATGGCTGCCAAAGTAACAGTGAGACATTGTCAATGCCTTGAGGATAATCTCTATGCCTTATCTCTCCCTCTCCCTCTCGTCTTGGTCTCTGTCTTTTCCCTGACGACTTGGATGATCCACACACATTCCACACAAAGAGAGAAAGAGAATTGAAGATTCTGTCCTTTCGACCCAAACTTACTTTAATTTATTGACAATAAAGTAGTGGGGGAAACCTTTCGACGGGCCAATACTTTGTATTGAGAGTTGTAATATTAGAACCAAATAGTTTGACCATCATAAGCCTCACAGTAATAAGGTAAAGGAGGTAAAAGAGAAAGGTCAGGAAAAAAAATAGTGGCAGTTGAGCCTTTTAAATTTTCTCTTGTGGAGTATGTCCTCAAATAAATGCATATACTTACATGACAACACCATATTTGTTGAGCATTTTTAAAAAAAAATTTTTAAAGGAAAACTTGAATGGTTTTAAATATGGTCAAGAAATATGATGCAACTGCATTAGAGGGAGGATTACTATAGTCATCTTCACATAATTTTACATATTTTGTCATAACAATTGATAAGATTTTTACAATGGTCATCATGACTATTGTGAATTAGGATTTTTAAATCATATCATCATATTGGAATGTATTCATACTATTCGTCTGCGTAGAAATGAAATCATTTTAATTGTATGCAGCTTTAGTATCCTACCATGTTTCCATTTTGCAAAAAAGCATAATTTACATTTAATTTCACAATTTTTGATTCAAAATAGAAGAAATGGGTCCGCCCATTTAAATCCACAAAAATCCTCTTTTATCCATTTGACACGACTCACTCACTCACTCTCTCACCCAATCCATCGTGTTATTAAAATAGATGACAGAAGTTATCAATCGCAATGTAAATATAGTGTGTGTGTTTTGGGAGTGATTCTCTGATTACCAAGCGACGTCATATCAAAAAACTGTGTGTGCTCCTCGCAAAAAAATCCTGTGGACTGAACTGTCCAATGTACAAAACGGCAGAGAGAGAATGAGAGAGGGAAGTGGAAGAATGATAAACGATAAAAAGTTTTAAAAGCGGGGATAATAAGGGAGAGGAAGAGACGAATGTTCCGTTTTATTCCTCCACATAAACTAGATAAATGGAATAAGACGAAAAAGGGAATTTATATGGATCGAGTCGGAGCCTTACACCCTACACACAGGGAGTACATATGAACTGTGAAGAGCAAAAAAAGAAGTAGTTGCTTTATTTTAATATGGAATCAAGAGGGTTTTTAACTCTCCTCTTCCTCCCATCCACATCCACTATGCTGTACAGTGTACACTCAGCACTACCGGTGTGTGTGTGTGTGCACCAATTTATCCATTTAAATGCACAGAAAAACTAGCAACTAGCCAAGCAGGAGGAGGTGAGGGAGGAGGAAGAGGAGGAGGGAGGAATAGCAAGACAGGACTTGGCTACCCGGAAATGTGCGTGGCTAAGTTCACGCAATCAAAAAAGCCTCTATATCCCCAGACATACACACTCACTTCAGCTTTTTCTCATACAAAAATAAACATGTACACAAACACACACACGAGCATATATTGTATATCCGTGTGTGTGTGATTCGATAACTTTCGCTCACATACTGGATAGTCGTGTTATGTTGGACGTACTCAACACGGACGTACAACCTACACACTACACAGCCACACACACACAGTCATGTCTATTCATTCTCTGCGTTGTGTGTACTACATTACAGTGGTCGTGGAACTCTCCTCATCGCTCGACTAAGCGCCGAAAGGAAGAGAGAAAATAAAGCCGAGCAAAAGCCAAAGTCCACACATAAACACACACACGATAATACAATATAAAATCGCCACAAAACTCTTGTTCACAATCTGTCCAGGAGTCTCCACCGACGGACGGACCGACACCGACTTGCATTGCATTAATGCCACTCACACCGTTGCAAGTTTTAACTTTGTAGGGTTCAAGTACTTTGAGCTCCATGCCATAGCATTATGTACAACCTCACAATACAAGCTCTACCTTACAATACACACCCTTCAATCCATGTGTGTTCCCCATGTGTTTGAGTGAGGGATAGTAGACACTATTTAGATTAGGTGTCCTTATCGTGGTTGGGAGAATTGATAAAATTACGTGGCAGAACGGAACTTTATAGAGAGAGAGAGAACTTTATGCTGTCGTTGTGTTGTGTGTGTGTGTGTGTTGGGAAGGCAAATTCATAATTGGTACGGTAATTTCACTGTGTGTGCGCCCCTTATACTCAAAACACACACACGTACACCTTCATACTTATTGTGCAAATGAGACACAATATTTGTGTAGTGTTTCAAACCCTCCATATTACAGTTCTAGAAATGTTACAACCACACAAACACACACACAACCACACACATGCAGAAAAACAGTGAATGTCTGGGACAAGAGGGCTATAAGTAGAAAGGAAAGAGTAGAAATTGCACACAAATATTTATGATATATCAAGCTCAACGTATCGCCATCATCATCCACTACTCTACTTACGTGAGGGAGAATCATAAAGAGCGACTTTCCTTTGATGTGATAAAAGATGCCAATATGATGTTTTCTGTGTGTGTGTACTGTGTGTGTGTGTGTGAAGGAAAAACAAGACCAACTCAACAGTCAGTATGTGTAGCTTTTTGATGCCACACACACAAAACATCCCATCACACACACACACAATGTATATAACAGATTTTAAGATATTCGTCTACAATATCCTTTACCTATCTCTCCTCCTCCTCCTCCACCTCCTCTTGTTGTAATGTAAAAGCACAAGGAAAACCTTCCAGCGTCAGTTTTAAACTCGGTTCTTTCTCCCGTTCTATGCTCACTTCACACTACACACACCACATAGTAGACATACACACACACAGTAGAGAGGAGAAGAGAGAGAGGAGAGCACAAGTCGTCAAATAGGATAAAGTAAACTTTGTACCTAGTATCTAAACACGTAGCATAATATAATATATTTTCCCAAAGAAGACTCCTGGCACGAACATAAAAACATCTGGAATATATAGAACACATGACCGTCCTTTCATACATGCCCATGTCCCTATATACCACACCAGTGTAAATGTACTGTGCAGTTTGGAGCGGCAGTGTTCAGAGCTACTGCACACTCTGTCTGTATCCTCTCTGCTATATGTGTGTGTGTGTGCAACTCTCTCTCTCACTCTCATACTCCTCAGCTCAGATTCACTTCTTCCACTCGAGTCACCCGCTCTCTCTCTTTATCCTCTCTTCTCTCATCTCATCCTCAGCCTCATCAGAACACATTGGCTGTCTGACGATCTCTTGTACATCACAGTATAGAAAATAGAGAGGGGGAGGCTTTACAGTGTGACTCTCCTTGTATTACCATCACTATCAGCATCAAGACTGTACACTACACTATATGACCCAACTCTCATCCTCCTCCTTGTACTTCTCTCTCCCTCTCTCCCTCCAACTAGTCAAATGGTAATATGGTGCGCTCATGCTCCTCTTATACAAGAATTTATCAGCATCCTACAAACCAGTTTACCAAACCGTACACACATACAGCATAGTCATCATCATCCGCCTCTACGATTCTTATTCAATTTGCGTTTTAATCATGAACACAGACAGAAGCACACTAGCCAATCCACATCACATCACACTGTACACAACACACACGCTTACCGTCCAGGGAACTTTACACACACACATCCACATACACACACAACCTACAAAAATGTCAAATATAAAACACTTCCAATATTCTCTCCCATTCATATTTTTGAATCACAATTATTATTTACGAGTCATTATTCTCTCACATTTTTGCAACTCTAAACATTTACATGTCCACACGCGCACACACGCGTACACAGTGTGTACTACACACACATCTTTTCCTTGCTGTCCCGCAGACTAATTGTGCCCACCATCATTACATTTTGAATGTGTCTAATACAAATACAGTAGAGCTACTCTAGTATTATGGAAAACGATTCAGGTATAATGGCATGTTAATGTCTGCACGCATGGAGATGGAGCAGCCACAAAAATTTAGCATGGCAAATTTGACTTAGAGAGGAGAAAAAAATCTGTTAGCGTCAGGGTGTCAGTTTGGCTCTCCCCAGTCTTCTCCTGACTGTGAGAGTCCGTGCTCTCTATTTGACATAACCATTGATTGATAATATAAATTTGCATCAATATGCAATTCATTATATTAACCTTGCGCATATGCGTGTGTGTGTGTGGTTGTTGAGATTTTCAATGTGTGGCTATATCAGGCATGAGAACAGATCATGATGTATGTCTGTTGTAGTCGAGTCCTCCTCTCTCACACATGCTGCTCTTCAAGTTTGTACATGTATATTCTCTCTCTCTCTCTCTCTCTACTCATTCACAATGGATACATCATGACACGATTGAGCTCTCTGTTTTGTCGTCTAGCAGGTATCTCTCTCTCCTTCACTATAGTAATACTGGGCTACACACTCTCTCTAACACATTGTTATATGTGCATAATATTGTGTTGTTGTGTAGAATGGAAAGGAACCTAAGCTGTAATAATAACAGTAATATAATCTAAGTAGATGCTAAATCCATTTATGCTGCGAAATCCTCCTTCTCCTTCCATCGTAATGCACTGCCCTACATTCACATCGATTGAAACTTTCTTCCAAAAAGCAAACCACACACACACATCACACTACAATACAAATTTGAGGACTCAACTTCTACACACACACTCACATACACAGTCACAAATTTGAGTATCAACCCATCACCACACTGTCATTGTGCAAAAAAGAATTTCCATTACATTTCTCATAGTCAAAAAATTGTACAACAAAAAAAGAGTAAAGTTTCCCTCTCAACACACTATCTAAATACACTTCTGTTCACTAGTATAATACCATTGTATTATATTGTGTGTAGTAAAATGGTCTACTATCTATCAACCCATACCCAGATTTTTTCCTCATTCAATTGTACCAATACAAGACGAATTAAACTAGCTTACTAGCTAGTTAACTTACATCCTCATACGTGTCTTTAAGGATGACTGAACGCTGAGTGTGTGTGTGTGAAAGTTTTTTGATTATAGTTTTTAACCTTACCTCCTTCTCTCTCCCCTGTATGTGTTTCTCTTCAGCCATTTAACTAGTAATTTTGCATTCATCACTTTATAATCTAGATTATTATATATTTAATGTACGTCTGTTATGAGGTTGTGATTTTTATTGAATATGTATTTCATCTCGTACACACAAGACACTTTACTAGTTCAGAGTGAGCAGGATTCGAGACTTCATTCAAGTACACAAACGAAAATATGATTATCTGGTGTATACATGTCAATAAAGATTATTTGATTTTACTTTGTTCCTGTGCTTATTCCCCAATTGAGTAGCCCGAAGACAGAAGAGAACTAAAAATTGAGTCTTTGTTAATAATTCTCTCTCAATGTCATCAATTGTATTACAAAGCGTGTTCATTCCTTCCCTTGTTATCTGTTACGTCTAATACAATAGATAATACAGCAATACACAATAAATAAGTGTGTGTGTGAAATATATAAGATTTATGCTGCATAAAAAAACGAAAAATGCATAATGCATCTAAGAGAGGAGGAGAAGGAGGAGGAGGAGGTGAATGAAGAAAAAATAAAGGAAAGGGAAGGAGTAAATAAAGTGGTGCGCGAGGAGACGGAAGTGTTTGCTACAGAGCAGAGTGCATGCACATCCTATAATATTAGTTCAGAGTTGAGTTAGATGCTCATCATACGCCGTATGTGTGTGTGTGTGTAATACAGACAGCAAAGTACACACAGAGGGAGGGAATGAGAGGAGAGAGAGAGAGAGATGAAGGAGGAAGGAGGAGGACAGGATGGAGAAGATGATGCCGTTTATCGTTTGCCGTTTCCAGTTGAATTTTTGGAGGACTGCCAACCATATTAAAGAGTGAGGTTTCTGAAAATGATCTCTGAAAGAGCCCATGACATTATGGTGCATTGTGTTCAACAACCAACACAGAGCAAGCGAGCAGGTATACACCATGATCCAACACTCTCCACACTTATGAGTGTGTGTCTCTGTGTGTCTGTGTGTGTGTGCTTCACATCCCATGTCATGTCGTGCATACCTTCACTTTACACACAGTCCTAAACTACACATTATGACTTGGACACGACTCACATGCCAAAGCTCGCCTACATAACACACATCTATACCATTGGTATGTGTGCGTGAGGAAGAGAGAGTGAGTGAGTGTGTGTGTGTATCCCCTTTTTCTGATACAGTCCGTGAGGAACACTTGAACCCCTAACAAAACTGGCACTATTATTCCAGAGCCAGAGCCGTTGCACACACACACACACTGTACGAGTGTGTGTGTGTACCGTATTTTAACATGTTGAATACATTCACAAGTAACCTAATCAACAAATTCATTGAGATTTGTCGTCGTGTGTTGTGGGATCGTGAATTTCATATTGAAGGTTAAATTTAATAGGGATTAGCAGGAGCAAATGGCAGATTTGCGAGTGTCAGTGAAAATTAGTTTTTAAATGAGGATACTTTGCTCATTTTATGATTTACGGTATCTCTCTACATGTGTGTTTCTGTGCTTATGTGTGTGTGTGTTGTATCCTCTTCTTCTCAGACTCTCCTACAGTCTGAACAAACTCGAACATGTTTCTCTCTGTGATATGATACAGTGTAAAAGGGAGCGAGTAGTGTGCTCAACACACAGACACACACATGGAGCGAGAGGAAAGAAGCTGGTGTGTGTGTGTATGTGTGTTGGGATTGTGGATGTGTAAAATGAATATAATTTTGTGTATTCTAATACAATGGATGGAAAGGGTCAGTGTTCTCAATAAAAAAAAGCTACCACAAGAAAAATCTTTTGTACATTTACAACATACACACACACAAACTCCCCCGTTCTACCTCTTCTCCTTTCAATACACGCCAGCTTGTATTAATGCAAAAGATTGCTTTGCTCTAGTGTGGATTGCCATGCCACGCTATTCCGTGCTATCTTTTCTTGATAGTTTTGCTCTGAGGGGAAAAAAATCCTTATATAAATTTTATATATAATCTTGTAATCTTGAACAGACCGACAGCTGACATCACCTCTTTATTTCCTTCACCTCTTCTTCTTCTACTTCTTTTCCTTTCAACTTTGAGTCCAGCTCCGATTTCCTCCTCATCTTCTTTATATACTGCACTTAAGCCAAAACATTTTTTCACACAACACACACACACAAGAAAGAGGACTGCTCTTTTTGATGCAGTTTTGTTTCCCCTTTCAATCCTGGCGATATTTTGAATTGTAACGTGTCCTGACAAAACAATCCAGTATCACTGTATGTGTGTGTGCGTGTAGTTGTGTTTTTACCATTTTTTTCCTTTCTTAAATCTACACATAAAAATTGCATTTCCGTTTCCGGTGAATTAAATTTTGCCATAATTAAAATCCAATTGAGAAAAAATACAGTAAAGTAGTTTATACAAAAACCAAAGTTTTGAGCAGGACTGATGGAGAATTTCGATAAAAATTAGAGAGCTCAAAAGCTATCTCCCCTTCTCTTCTTGTATTATGAGTCTGGGTCGGCCATACCATTTTTTACTTTCTAGAAGGAAGAAGAGTAAGGAAGAGAGAGAGAGAGAAGATGAAAAGAATTTGCTCCTCAACAAAAAAATTTTCCCATTTGAACGAATGTGGTCGTTCTCCTCCTTATCTCCCTCTTTCTCGGAGTATTTATTGAAGTCAGTGATGAGATCATTTTAGAGTCGTAATGTGGTCAAAAGTAAACAGCAGCCAATTACCATACCATAGTACAGAATATAGAAAAGTTATACCAAAAACTATGGACTCTCTGTCTTCTCTCGCATTCTAACTGCAACCCTTTCCCTCTCTCTCTTCCTCTCTGTTTCTTTGGTTGTTAGGAGAGACTGCATTCACAAAAACAGCGGACGCTAAACTGACACAAAGTCATCAGAGTCTCAGCAAGGCAGGAACGTTCCTTTTAAGGAAACCCATCAGTTTTAAGCACATAACAATTGTGCTAGAAGGCTAGAGGATGGAGAGAGAATCTAAAGCTGGAACTTGCTCGTGGTCTATAACATGGTATAAAGAGCCGTGTTCCGTAGGATCCCCTCCTCCTCTCTCTTTCTCTCTCTCTCCAAGAAATTTATACACAAGGAATAATAGTGGGAAGGCGCAAACGCTTTATACAACTTACAACTTGCTCTCTCTCTCTCCAAAGCTATTATACAAAGCTATGAGCTCCACTCTCCTTGTGTGTGTGTGTGTAGCAAAGGGCAGAGCAGTCAAGTCGACACGAGAGAGAAAAGCGGGTTGAATGTACAAAAACGTTTATATGAGAGAGAGAGAACTAAGGATAGGGACAAATACACACAAATATGATATGTGTTATAGGAACCTTGACAAACCAAAGACAGGATATGGAATGCACACACACACAAACACACACAGTCTCTGGAAGCTCGGGCTCTGTGTATAAAATAAAGAGAGAGAGAGAGAGAGAGCGAGAGTAGCAGAAGGAAACCAACCATCTAAACTGAACTGCATCGACAGACGACGCTCCTTCGCACTTTTCTCTCTCATCTCATCTCTCATGAAGTACTCCCTAATGCACCAGTCCAAGTACATATTAGATTTTTCAGTGGAAACTACCAACTTACTTACTTTCCTCCTCCTCATCCTCCTTCAACACACACACATCCTAGCCCTCACCATATATGTCTATATATACCCAAGGACTTTCCTGCCTTGTTTTACTTCACACCCTCAAACACACTTGGTTCAATCCAATCTTTTCTCAATTTCTACCCCCCTTTAACGTCCTCCCTCAAATATTCTGTCTATTTTATACACAAAAAATTAAGTGAAGAGTATTTAAAGGACAAGTGAAATTTACTTCTGCAGGAATTAGAATAGTGGATTTAATCCTAGTCGCTGACATTACCATTGCAATTAATCGTTTTCATTTTAATTGAAACTATTTGTCAATCCCAAAATCCTTTCTATGCACCCACTCTCTTCATAAAATTTATCTGTTTAGTTACTAATATTTAAAATTGACTGTAGTATATTTGCAAATTTAGTGAACCAGATGGAGAATGGCGAAATTTGGTCAACGTATAACGTATAAACAAATTGTTGATTTTCAAACAAAGAGTGAGCCAAGGTAAAAAATCAATAATGTGTTTCAACCAAATGTGGCATGAATTTTTTGTATGAAATAAAAAAATAAATTATATAAAAGGGCATGCAAACTTTTTTGTACGTAGGATGTCTTACGTTTTATATACCGCTGTAGACAATGTTCAACTTTTCCAAATGATTTCCAAATTGACAAAAGAAAAATCCAAAGAAATTACATCCCTACACACAAACACTAACATACACACAAGATAATTTCCCCCTGCTCTCTTTTTTGTTCACAAAAAAAAACTGCACACACAGTCGGCGGTGACTGTACAAACCTCTGAGAAAAACACACACACACAGTGTGAGATTGTGTTGGAGTGGAGAGAGAGAGAGAACTAAATATAAAATGTCTCTCTACAGAATAGTTGGAGAGGACATGAACTATTTCCTAGTTTTGTGTGACTGTGTGAAAAAAAAGAAGTTCTCTTGACAATTCATGCTGTTACTCCTGTTACTACTCCTCCTCCTCTTCTTAATGCTGCTTGGTAAACAAACCATGAGACGAGGAGCTCAATAAACTTATTACTACACTATAAGAAGTACAGTAGACTTCTTCTCCTCTCCCCTACGCTTGTGAGACCATCGTGTTGAAATTACACGCTTAAATTTGCAGCGTTTTTCTCCTCTTTCAAAGACATTCTCATGGAAACACAGATAGAGAGAAAGAGAGAGGGAGAGAGAGAGAGAGAGAAGGTCTTAAAACTCGGCACAAAATTCTCGAATATCTTAATTTCATCATTAGCAGACTGACTCTCCCTCATCTCATCTCATCACATTTCTACTCTACTCTCGTTCATTGTTCCCTCATTTCTTCTCTTCTCTCTTCTCTCCCCCTTCGTCCTCGTCGCACTCACTTTAAAATGAGACAGTGAACAATATACACACGCGTACACACACAAAGATATCTAATACACAGGAGGAATAAACCAATGGTTGCATAATAACAATAATCACATCCATTACTAACGGTTTATATTCTCCACATTCTTCTTCTCCTCTCCTTTCTGTCTACTTTGCTGCTTCATGTTTCGCTCCCTGCATCCACACACACACAGTATAATCTACATGTCCATCCTCTCTCATCAAATAGGAACACAACATCATCTCCTCCTATATATACCCTACACTACACACATCTTCATATATTTTCTTTCATGTTTAGTACATACTGTGCATTTCTTACTAGAGGATTGAGTGGATTAAAGGGAAAATAAAATACATAGTGGTCGTACACAAACTACATAGTAGTGAGTAATACTTTCAAAACTGATGTGAATGAGTCTCTCCCTCACCTTCCACACACACACGGTACAAACACTTGTCACTTATGCACAGTTGGTGTACACGAGACGAGTATGTATTTTCTCTGCGCGAACGACCCATATAACCATTTATAAAATATTTGTAATGATTCCAAAACCCTATAATATAATATAATATCCTTGGTTATCATACATCTTGTTGATTTACAGAAAAACATTTTGTGTCATGATTTTCCTAAATCGAATACTGAGGAACTGAAAGTAAAATTGAAAAATAAATAATACACTTCAAATTCAGATTCTTAGTCATTCAGTCATTCTCCTGTAATACCCTTCAGACATTATCTTAAAAAAGGGTCACAAAACGAAGGGCTTAAATTTCTTAGTCCTTTTGCTCTATTTTAAACTTTTGACCGTTTGTAAATCGTCATAAATGGTGACTCATGAATATTCATGAGACTAGATATTTTAAATTGAGACGGATTTAACCCTTGCCTTGTCAATTTCTAAATGAAGTTTAAGGGAACAATTTGGTGCATTACAATTAATTTGGCTAATGATTTAATAATGTGCTTGAAAGTTTTTTCTCTGTGTAAAGATGTTCACGTACATATTGTGTGTATAGATCGAGAGAGGGAAATAGTAATTTTGACATGTGGACAAGAGTCACATTAACTAAAAGATAAAAAAGAAGAGGGAGAACATATGAGGAAGTTATCGTGCGAAAAATGAGCCAAGACATGCTTTTTGATTTTTTTACCTTTCCTTCACGCAAGTCAAGCCGTCATATAAATATAGATGGGGAAGAAGAAGAAGGTAGGAGAAGGGTCTGCACATAAGGAAAGATTGTTATAGTATAGCTCTCTCTCTATTCCATCGTATGTATAGTAATGTATACATGTGGTTTGAGTGTACTGTGCATAGGGGAGAAGCTGAGACAAGGTGGGTATGATAGGAGGATAGGAGAGAGATGGTTGGAGTGTAGAGTGCAAGTGTGGGAATGATGGCCAGCGGCAACGCTTCCCAGAGGCCTACACAAAATCATCGTGATGAAACAAAAGGGTATTGTCTTCCTCAATGTCCTACTTAGTTTACACTCAGATCAACTTGCATGCTCAAAATCTTGGAGGCGATGACACGTCAGGGGAAACAGACGAAAGGCAAAAGGAGAGTGAGAGAATGAAGAGAGGAGGAAAATAGGAAAGATAACACGGTAAGGTTTTCTACTCTACTCACTCACTCTCTAACATCGTTTTACCAAATTGTCTACTTCTCCTCTTATTATAAACGCAAAGTTCGTGGCATTAAATAAACTACTTTAAGTATTCCACATACACACACACACAAATGGAGAATGGAGAGAAAGAGGGAGGGAGAGAGAGAAGAGGAGGGGAAGAAGAACGGAAGAATTCTCATTAGTCCTTTTGAAAAGGTGAGCTGGAGACCTAGATTGAATCTTTAGAGGGGAGAGGCAATATTTTCATATTATCATGATCTGCTTTTCTTTACGATTCTCCACAAAGATTTTCCTCATCCTCCTCTATTTCCTCCTCTATAACTCTATCACTATTTTATTCCTCCTCTTCTTCCCTTTATTTTGGTACATTGTAAAATCCCCCCTTCTCCTTCTTTTTCTCTTTACCATCGAAATCTTCATTCCGAAATCCCAAGTTTGGTTCTGAATTTCGTGTGGAGTATTCCTTGCACAATATTGCAATCTTGATGGTGTATACATGGCATGCATATTTAAAATTTACATAATTTAATCGTAAACCATGTTTGATTTCATATGCTACGAAATTTACTTGAGACCAATGGGTTACCCATGAGACTTGTCACTCCAATTAATTACATGTATTATATGTGGAGAGAGTAAAAAGCGAAAAAAAATTGTACGCCTGTATGGTAAAATGTAGGAAGGAATACTCAACTCTTTAAAAAATAAAATTGTTTTTGTCAACTCTTCATTTCATCGTGATGACATGACAGTTGTGGAAAAAATGAGTATGTTGTGACAATGGGGATGAAAACATTTAGTAGCGTAACCAAGTAAATTACTCCAGTAAAGGACACAGGGCAAGAGAAGGGGAGAGGGGAAAAGCGATAAATTGGGAAGGAAAACACAAATAATTCAATAAATAAATAATGAAAATGATAGGGAAGCAACGGTAAAACGACGATGACAACGACCAGCTTTCAGACAAGTATCATACCAAACGTATATAAAATATACATCGTATATACTTCGCTGTACGTGTGTATGTACATATTTGAGTGTCTCGGAGTGTATTTATATACGACCCACACTGAAAATGACATTTAGTTATTAAAACAGTAGAAAATATTTTTTTGGAGCAGAGGCAGAATGTATAGGAATCCCTCCAGCTGGGACTTTTTTTTTCAATCAGAGTAAATGGGAATATTTCTTTTTTTCCCTGCCTTTTTTTGTGTAATATACAGAAAATGGAGTCTATTTTCTATTTGACTCTATGCCACTCATGACGACATGAATTTCATTTGTTTTTCCACCACCTACTCAATGTATCTCGTCGTTTTCTTATTTCCATTCCCCACTTGAAGAAATTCCCCTCAACTTTAATGACGAATTTTTTGTTAAATAGTTTGTGCATCCTCTTTTTGATTGAGAAATCTACCAACATTTAGAAATGTTCATAATTTGCTTTCCAATTTTTTAAAATGCACAGAAAAAACAACATAAGACTTAACGTGTCTTAATCTTTTTTCCAAACCATGTGACAAACCAATCAGGTCAAATTTTCCGGGGACATCTTGCCAGATATGAGGAGGAGTCAATCCACTACAGCTCTCCAAATTTGATGGAGATATTACAGAGAGAAAGAGTCCACACTGAAAAAAAACCTTGTCAAGGAATATGCGAATGTAGGCAAAAGTTGAGGCGAAGAGAAAGACAGAGAGGAAGCAAAGTTACTAGGAGGATAAATTGGATTGAGAGAATGAAAAATTAAAGATGACATGTCAAATCAGTCGATCAAGCCAGGGAAATCGTGACTTGGTAAAAGAACTCTGAGAAGGCACTATAACGCTCCTCCTCCTCTTCGTTCTTCTTCTCTCCATTTTCTGTAGAGAATGGAATGGGAAGGAACTTGAATCTTATTCTATCTGATAGTTCTGGAGAACATGGGAGTTGTTAGCACGGTAAAATGTGTGTGTGTATAGATGTGTGTCCAACTTAAACCCGTTCTCTCTCTCTGTCTCTCAGTATACAGTGTACCTCTCTAGCTTGAGGTGGTGACTGGCTGCTGTGAGACATTCTACAATATTCCATTTACACTGACATGGCATCCACGTTCCATGTGTAGAATCATACAGCACCAAAAACCTTTCTCTCCATTTTACATTTATTAGCTCACTCACACAAATCTTGGTCTAATCTCCCTATTACACAGTCCGTATGTACTGCCGTTCAAAATCGCAACGAAAGGAGAAATATTTTGAACTACAAACGGAAGAGAAAACACACAAGAACAAATTCCTGTATTTCCCAAAAGTCCCAATGAAAAAGACATGACGAGTATTAAAAAGGAGGGAGTAAAGCAGTGCTGGTCTATCCAAAGTTCTATTTCCTTTTCTTTCTACACACACAGACACACGTATATGGCCGGGATAGAGGAGTGCGATGAGTTTGAATTCAGATTCGGAGAGTGAGGAAAAAGAGGAGAAAGGAGAAGAAGAAAAGGGCGGCTTCACTCTCGCAAATCGATCCATGTTATTCATGTGAAATACACAATGACTCTCTCTTTCTCTTCCTCTTCAAAGCCTCCATCTCCATCTCGTTTCCTTGATATTCCTAGTTTGATGGTCTTCTTTTCTCCTCGTATTTCGTCAAGCACATAATAGTAGTAGACCTAGTGCAAGACGACAGAGTGAAAGAGAGTTAGAGAGAGAGAGAGAGTGTGCGTGTGTAACATTTACAATGGGGAGTGACAATGAACCATTTCACATTTAGCACACTTAAGCGTAGAGCCCTTATGCGGTTCTCTAAGTTACCTTGAACACACACACATGTGTGTGTGTTCTATGCGTATATTCTAGTCCTGCTGATTTTTCTCCGCACCTCCCTCCCTTCTCTTAACAGGTAAAAATCATAATAATATTAGGTCGTCAAACTTGAAGTCTTCCAGTCAGTCACAATATGTACACACGTTGTGTGTGTATGTGTGTGTGTGTGCACTCCCTGCATTAAATATGGAAAGAAAATGCATGGTGGTGCGTGTGAACCCAATTTTTACCTTATACCCTCTCTTGCATTTTTACCCCGCATTTCAACCCACACACATTGAGTGAGTCCCTTTAGTTTGTATTGCATCACACACACGCACAACACAAGACACTTGGCTTTGTGTACACTTTCGTCTTTAGTCTGCATTCTACCTTTTTTCCTACCGAAATTCAAAGGAAAAAACTTCTGTGCGATTCAATTCTACTGTATAGAGTATAGATAGAGGAGGGAGGGAGGGCGAAGGAACAAACTAAAATATTCTCTTCTATTTTTTGCCCTCTCCTCCAGACTTTCTTTATCTTGATCTTTGAGGAAAATATGAAAAATATCAAATACTTTCCTTCTCTCCTTTGAATTTTCATGTCCTTTTCCTTGCAAAAATAGACTTTTTGAAGTCTCCCTATTTCTTCCCCACAATGTAACATATCCAATCCAACTCTTGTGTTTCTCCATGTGTGTCTGTGTGTGTGAATTGTGTTGGTTTGTGAGGGTACATGGCTACTTGTTTATTCCACTTGTGTCTTATTTCCATTGAGAATTCAATTTAAAAAGGGAAGAGAGAGAGAGAGAACGTTAATTTAAATTAAATCAAAGTTGAGACGATATTTTGGTTCTTTTAATAGTTTGAAGGAATTATGAATCATTTACTTGCCCTATGTGCATCTCTCTCTCTTTACGAGTGTGTTTTAAATTAAGAATAATTTGAGCTATACAAGGCTATGATTTAAAAGCCCTTACGTCCCAGCCTCCAGTAGTGGGGGAGAGCGGAAACGCTTCTCTCTCTCTCTGTTCCTGCCTCATACATACATACTACATAGCCCTTTGTATATGAAGACTGTGCAGAACATAAACAGTGGTGAGTGTGTGTGTGGGTTCACAACAAAAGACTCTCGCTCCCCTCGCATCTCTGCTTCTACCCGATCCCGACTCAAGCCTCTCTCTCTACACTTTACACTGTGCTAACATACACACTGGGGAGAAGCAGAAGGACGATGCAGGAGAGCATAAAATCTGACTTGGTTCCAAATTGAGTGAAATGCAAAATGTTCGGAGACCAACCAATAGATCACACGACCACAGCTTAATAAGATTTCTAATAAATGATGAACAAACATTATTGCTTAATTGTTACCATCGTTCAGCAACAGATTCTGACCTTAAGGCGTCCTATATTTTGTGAACCATTTTTGCTTACAACTAGTATAGCTTGAAGGACGAGAAGCTGTCAATTAAATTTCAATTGTCGAGGTAGATAAAAAATGGAAATGAAGTAAAATTAATACAGTAAAGAGAGATGCTATGAATTCTTCTCCATTTATTCCTTTGTACTAAGAGGTCATCTTCAGATTTTGATCCTACTGTGTCACAACAGCACCCACTAATACAACCACACACACACACACACTCTCTCCAGGCTCTCCACCCATCTCCACTCTAACCACACGGAAAACAATGTCAAATGTGTAGAGAGATACTTAAGTATCCAATCCTTTCTGAGTCTCCTCCTCCTTCTCCTCCTTCTCTATACTATCTAAAAGTTTGTCGTCCTTTTTTTCTCCAAAGTCTGTCCAAAGAATCCTTCTTCCCCAGTTCCATTCTCTCCAGCTCTCATTTCTTTGTGAAAAGGAGAGAAAAAGGGGGCTAGAGACAATAAGCATGAGTTGGTTTACTGGTCATAGACCGTCGTCTTCGTCGTCATCTTCTTCTTCTTTCTTGGTCGTCGGAATGACGACGACGAAGCCTTTTTGCTCTCCATGCAAGTATCTCTATGAGTTTGGAGCCGTATCTTTTAAATTGCTTTCCTACAAACACACACACTCACACACTCTCTGACACTCGCATACTAGAGTGTCTGGAGGAAAGCGTGAGGTTGGCAAAGAGAGAATAGTGGTAGTGTGTGTGTCTGTACATATGTGGAGAGTGTTCGAGGATGCATGTAGGATCCTTGATTCTCAACATTGTGCTCAACTCGGCTCTCTTTCTCTCTCTCTCTCTCTCTCATTGCGTCCTCTCCATTTCTCTATTGCTGGCATGTGTGTGTGTGTGATGCTGGTAACAGGAGGGAAAAAAGTCAACAGAATAGAGACGGAGATAGAGGAGGAGTGGGGAAAAAAGAGTTAGTTTTTGGTACATACTCCCTGCCTGTAGTAGTAGTACTAATAGAAGCAGAAGCAGCAGTCAAGCTCGACTTGTTCGTTCCTCCTCTCATTTCAGTCTCTCGCCTGAACAAAAGCTCTTTATTTGTTATTTTATTCAAGGGAGCAAGAGTCTCGCAGTAAAAATCAGTAGACATAGAGAGAGGCTGGGATAGTTTCGAGAGTTCACTCTGCAATTTTGTGGTAACTGTTCTCCAAGAAATTTAATGTGAGCTCTTGTCCTTCTCTCCTTCCTTGTGTATGATGCATACAACATGTGTGTGTGTGTGTTATAAGTATAGTCTAATTGTTCTGCTGAAACTGGCAAACTCTTTTATACACACACACAGGCACACACACACATTGTAGGATTATTCATTCACCCATCACTGTAGTATTAAATAAATGACCCACTCCACAATTGTTTGTTTATACACACCCAACACAGAGTCCAAGTATCCTTTTTCCATGAAAAATATGAGTGATAACTCACACTAATAATATTTTTTGATAGAATATTTGTACGGTCAAGCTATGCATCTCTCTTTCTGGTTCTCTGTGTACTCTGTGTCTTGTTCCTAGTGCAATGGATATCTGATGATGAGTACAAAGACACGCTGCCCTAGGTACAAATCTCTTTATCTGATGTTACACAACAATTGTGACTTTATGTACTGACCAATCCATATGTAGTGTACTGCATGTTTTACACAGTAATGGAGGAAGGCTAGATCTTTTTTTGTTTCAAAAAATATCCAAACAGTGTCTAATCACAAAGAGCTTCCTCCTTACTCAAAGTCTAAACCCAGTCACCTGCCCTGTGTATTCTTCACGGTATTTTACATGCGGTATTATGTATATTGGTATCATTGGACTATGTCCTTGTAAGTTAGAGCATACATTACACCATATTATGTATGCACGAGGGCCACAACTGGAGTAGATAGATTGGAGATAGGGAGAAGGGGAGAGAAAAAGAATGGTGAGCACAGGATGGAATGGGAACAGTATGAGTCTCAAAATGCTCAGCAGGGCTAGCGAAGAGACGAGACATGGAGAGAGTGGAGCAGTGGGGGTAAAACTGTATGAGAGAATTAATAAAATGATGCTCTAATCTCAATCAAACCAGCATGGAACATTTAGATACATTATTCATGGTATCAAAACGCATTTGACAAATTACTTAGCTTTACTTAGCAACCTAATGAAATGTGCTGGGACCGTCCCTATGAAACATCCTTCTCACTCTGTCTTTCCCCCTCTCTGTCTTTCTCTCTCTCTCTTGTGTGTGTGTGTGTGTGCTTGTGGATATTCTATGCAAAATTACACATATTACAGACTATGCATAACCCTCTCCTCATTTCCCTCGATGGTATCAACACATGTACACACTTATAAGGGGATTTCCGAGGCAAATACGTGAAAATACCTTTTAATAAACTTGAATTAATGTAGTGGGTTGAATTCAACTCCAATTTTTTCTTCTCTCTCTACCTCTCTCTCTGTACTCCTTGAACATCGCCGTCCCTTCATAAATATTAATCAGACAGAGAAAAGAAAGAGGATAGACAAAAGTCTGCATAAATATAAATATTACAATATTTACATGTGGATTTGATTCCAAAGAGAGGGCGAGAGAGAGAGAGAGAATCTTCATGCACACACACAAACACAATTTGTGTAGATTAGTTAATTCCTCCACAAAAACGCCCCTTTTCCCTGACAACTTGATTCCTTCACAAATCTTTAGATTCAAGTATGAAGAACAAAGGATCTTCCCAAGTTTCCCAAGAGTCCGATATGTATTATGCGTGTGTGTGTGATACCTGTTGTATATTCGTAAAAATGATCCACTCCACTCCACCATTTTCCCAGAAAAAAATAATAAGGGATAAAAAATAAATATTGCTGGGAATCATTTGAACCATTTATATATGCATAAAAAGGGAAAAAATTGAGTACCTCAAATTCGTCCATTTCATGCTAAACATGTTGACACACTCTCTCCCTCCATGTGGCTACACAAAACAATGTATATTTTAATAGTATAGAGAAACAAAAATAACAACAATAGTGCGCATTAGGATACGAGTGTTGAAATTTACATGTTGTAGTTCCTCAAAATAAGAAAGACGAGAGAGAGAGAAATTTACAAAAGGTAAATATATAATTTGTCATCATCATCCCTCATCATATCTTATCCTTCTTGAACGAATAATAGTAGAAGCAATTTGTGAGGAAAACAATGAACTGACTGTGTACAGTTGACTCTGTCTACAGACAAGTCTGTGCATACTGTATACACACACACGCACACAAAGGATATATGGTGGTCTAACAATACTGTGGTTGACTGTGAGGGAACAGATGACAGATAAAATTTATTTTGATGTTAGTCAAATTCCACACTGCCAAATTGTCCCTTCCAGTTTACGTCAGATAATTATTTAGTCCACAATCTTTTGTAGCGGTAAAAGAGTCATCAAGCATAGCTCTCCCTCTCTCTCTCTTTCTCTCTCTCACACACACCAATTATAAATTAAATGTCAAGTCGTACGATGAGTCGTGTTCAATATGTTCTTCCATCCACTTCTCCCTTGTGTGTGTCTTTGTGTTCATTCGTTTTGTACGTGTGTGTGTCTGTTTTTCTCTTTTTGTGCGTACAGCCAGCCACGCATGCCATGTTATGGTATGGTATGGCATGCACACACAAACACGTTGACATCACACAACGTAATGTGACTCACTTCGTCTGTCATACATATAATTTCCTTGGATTTTTTGTAGTCCGTGAAATGATATTTTTGGGGAGAAAGACAAAGAATTAACAAGAGCGAGAGAGAGAGAGAGAGAGAAAGAATGGGAAATCAGTGTAGCAAAAGGAGTATAAATAAAAGAAACTTTTCCATCCAATCCCTCTTCCTCCTCCTCCTTCTCTCTCTCTCTCTCTCTTCTTTTTTCCTTCGGTTGCTTTTACATAATCATCTAATTAAACAATGGAATTCTTTTCCTTGATCTCCAAGCCAATTTGAGTCTCTCTCGCAATTCCACAGAGTTTATGTTGAGAGTGTCGACAAACAAAAGAGGAAGAGAAAGAAAAATTCCCAATTGCAATCCCAATTTGATATCGGGAGAAGTAAAAAGTCGAGCAAATTCAGCCATAAGGTATCAATAGCAATAAAGTCAAAGGAATAAGAAAGAGAAGAAGAAGAAAAAGGAAGGGAGAAAAAAAGGATTGAGCAATTCCGAGTTTTTTTTAGTTGACGGATCGACAGACTTATATGTGTGTGCATGTGCATATGTGTGTGTGTGCACTCGGAGTGAGTGGGTGAGTGAGTGGTTGCCAGGAGAATGTATAAAAGATACACCTGAAGCACAAAAAAGACGGAGTACCGTCGAGCAGAGTCAATTTCGGAAAGGCAGACGACCTCTATCTGTACCCCAAAATTTTGTCCAGTAGTTTGATTTTTCAATTTTACTACTGATCTCTCTTCCAGTCAAACGGAGTGAAAGTTATTTCATTACAGAGTTCTTCTCTACTGTATACTACTGTGGACAGAATTATCCGTTCAAAATTTAGCCAAAATTATTTTTAAAAAAATTGCTCTGATTAAAATTTCACATGACTTGATTTTCACTGACTGAGTTAAAAGAAAAAATATTTAAACTGTCAATTTAATCAAACTTGTCATAATACTCTCCTCGCCTGACGGTAGCCTCTACTCACCCACACACACACACATAAAGAGACACGCATAGAGAGAGAGACGGCATAATAAGACATTGTACCCAAGTCATCATCTCAGTCAGCTCAGCACGGATGGCCTAAATCGATTATCCTTTTCACGATATTGCGCACATTTTTTCCACTCAAACTATTTAAGCTGAAACCACGACTTGGTTCAGTCCTCGTACCCAAAAGAAATGAACCAAGAGAGAGAGAGGGAAAGGAGGATTGCACGACATTACCATTTCAATATTACAAGTGTCCCTCCATTCCCAACTCTCTAACTCCCTATCACATACATAGTCACATGTATATATACTCACACAACTATGCTCATTGCACTTCAATTCAGTGTGTCTGTGGTACGTGTGTAGAGAGAGAGAGAGTAAACTTGTGAGTTAAGCTGGTTTGGAAAAATCCGTAATAGCTTCAAAGACTCCTTGTCAGTCATGAAATAATTCAATCTTGTGAAGAAATTTGACCCCAGAAAATCCCTTCGTTGTCCTTGTCACACACACACGCTCACTCACTCACAAACAATACACAACCCAGTACACATGTTCATTCTGGTGGCCAACAAAACAAGATAAGAGTTTCTCTCTCTCTACGTTTCTCTGTCTCTTGAGATTTCTTATGATTAGCTGTATGTAATCATAGCGAACTTCAAACACGATGTCAATAAACATTTTAATGAGTCTCTTCAATGTGAATTAATGATACATGCGGCTCATTTACAGATACACACTGTCTGTCTGTCTTTGTCTGTACTGGGTTGGTGTGTGTGTGTGTGTTTGTGACTAAGGATGTAATGTGTGTGTCTGCGTGTGATTGTGACATGCCAAGGATCTTATCAGAATTATTTTCCTCTAAATTTTAACTTGCCACTAACCATCTTAGTCTGTTCATTATTGTGATATTTATTATTTTCAAACAATTTGACACTTGAGCACAGTTTGTTTACTTGTCTGTGTCCCTCGCTTGTTTTTAATGTGTCATTTTTAAACGAATGGATTTTCCAAAAGGTTTGAGACATCCAAATTAATGTGCTTATATATTCTACAAGAAGTTAATGTAATTGAGAGAAGAGGAAGATTCAAAACGTTTTGGACACATTCAGTCACTTTCAAATCATCATAAAATCTAATGACTGTTTAACCTGTTGATCCCTAAAATAATTAGCCTGATTTAAATAAAATTGTATTTTTAATATTCCGCCCATCTCCTACATACTTACACTATATACATGTACATACTATAGAATGTACAATAAGAATACAATATTCCAAATGAAGATGGTAAAGAAGACAAGCGTCGCCATCCCAATGATTTCCTGCCTTTATCAAAATTTGTTTACAAAATTTATGTAATGAGTTTCACTTTCCCTATTATAATCTTCTCCAACAGATTCTGTCTATTTAAATTGCTTTTTTTATTATACACTCCTCCCTTTTTACAATAATATCTGTCAAACATTGCACTCCCCTGTCACAACATGAATGCTCAACTTTAAAAGTGTTGTGAATGTACGAAGAGAGAGGCAGGGAAAGAATGAGAGTGTGAGTATCTCACAAAATTTTTTGCGCAAAAGGATCCCTCTCCAGTTGTTGAGAAGGGCCAGGACTTTTTTTAAGGAAGGGGACAGATTTTTGAACAATTTTATATGTTATATGGCCATACAACAAATCAATAGAGTGTCAAGAAACCTTTCCACCCTCACTCTCTCTCTCACACACACACATAAGTACACACACAGTCCATGGAGAGAGGAAGGGACAGGTTTTGAAAAAAAATCTGCAAGCTTTTAACAACTCATATAGAATATACTGTTATATTTATATTATCGTCTTCTTTTTACAGTCAAGTTATTTACGACTATAGCCGCGGCTGCACCATAAAAATAAAAGCCCTCCCCCTCCTTCCTCCCTGTGTGTATAACTCATACACACTTTATATATGATAACAAAGGCAATAAAACAAGTTCAAACTCACACTCGTACATACGGTCACTATATTGGAATGTAGTGTAAGTTGTAAGCTGTATGTACTTACATCCATTCCTGCCCACCCTCACTCTCACGTTTGATACTCCAATATAATGCCATTATGGAGAGTTATACGGGAGTACTCATATTTATATTCCCAACTCTTTTATACGTACATATAGTGTACTATGTAATATGTACTCTCCTACCCTCAAAATCATGTCAGTTATACTGGTAGTACATGTGTGTTACAATACACAATGAGGAGGAGGAGACCATGCTCACGAGGGTTTAAAATCACATTTAGCATGTGCACAAGGTGGAAACAATATGTTGTAAACACACGCTGTATGTACCTATCAATAATTTTATATGAATAATTGTTACATGGTTATGATATCAATGTTGTGCCCCTCAAATTTTTATTTTAATATTCTTATTGTTCACAGCTGACTGCATTACTCCCCTTCTCAACCACACACACACACAGTGAACAGTGAAAGGCTGTCAAACATGCAAGCAGTTAACACTCACATTGTAACTGATGAAAAACCCTTGGCCGTTTTTTAGACAAAAATCTGAGCGCCATTTCTGGTGTTGGTTTTAAATCCAAAAAATTTAATTTGACACGTTAATTAAACTTATAACTTAATTATTGCTGTAATATACGTGAGTACTGTAGCAGTACTGTAGGTACATGAAGCAGTACAAAGAGAGAGTGTGTGTGTGTGCTACACGTCACATTTATTCCTCATTAGGCCTGATTGGATTGTACTAATTACAAGTGTGTATTTGTGAACGATCAAGGGATCTCATAATAATATGGTGGTAAAATAAAATAAATATGGTTAATTACAAATGGCAAATCACATGTCAATATCAAATATGGGAAAATAATGGAGAGAACAAGAATAACAATGATGTCAATGCATAGTACAATAAATGCAGACAGTGGAGTACAGATATCTTAATTTGTTGTACAGTTGCATGTTTCGCGATGACCTCGACAATTATAAAATAAACCAATGTACACAGTCGAAGCAAGGTATAGCCAATAAATTTTGTATTGTCTTCCTGTGAATTCATATAGAACATAAACACACACACACATTTTAACGAGATTAGGTAATGTCCCAATTTGTCAGTTTATCCCAAATTGCCGTCATAGCTCGTCACACTAGAAGTGAGTAGGGAATTCAGAAGATAACAATTAATAATTGTATTTTACAAGAGGGAGAGAGAGAGTACAAAAAATTGTCATTTAACCATGTTACACAGACACTATTTGTATGTAGTTAGGTAGATATTGAAAGAGGGGGAAGGGACGACTACTGACTACTGACTGCATTTGTCACTGATGATGGTAATCCTTGTCTGTTTTGACAATGGCTTTGGATTTATATTTATGCATATTAAATTAAGCTTAGTCATCCCTTTCGAGGTTTTTGTGAACAATCACTTTCCCATGATTACTCCTAGCAATTATACTGTGATGAAGTATTTTGGCGGCGTCGCCAAAATCCACACATACACACACGCAGTACGGCACGGCAAACTAAATACCTTAGGTGCATGCGTTGCATACCGCACATACATCATACATTGAGTTTTGCGAATATCTCTTGTTTACTGTTTTTGCACATGCAGACACAATTAACCACAGTTTTACCGTACCCCGTTCAACAGTATCTCCTCACACACACACACATACTGTAAAGTTTGTTGCATCTCTCTCCTCTCCCCTCCTTCTCTGACAGAATCAATGACATTTTATTTATCTCTCTGCCGAATTGAAAGTTGGAATGTTTGTTCTCAAGATATGAACGTCCTCACATACAACCCCTCTACGTACATGGTGTGTACATATGTGTGTGTTTACACAAAAATATTTAACATGGAGTAAAACTGTGGAGGGTAGAGACAAGGTATTTGTTGTACAAGATGAACTTCCAACTCATTCCTCTATGACATGGTTTTCTTTCGCTCCTCTCTCTCTCAACAGTTTTTCTGTGGTTGTAGAAGAGTTGAGTTGAGTTGAGTTTGAGTTAGCTCACTCCAAAGGAGGAATAGATTGAAGTTTCCATTGTACCTTATTGTGCTAATCAAAGGCACTAGTTATGATGAGAACAAGGAGGGAGAGGTGAAGGGATGAATGCGATGGATGTGTAGACGATAAAAGAGTACACAAAATGATGTATATTGAAATTAGGCACCTTTTGAGATTTTGAGAGGATTCAATCAAGGCAAAAGCAAGAGTAGCTATCTTCCTTTACATTTTTTATAGTTACCGTATTATACCGAATAAAACAAGCCGGGTTAGAAGGAAGATATCCGAAAATCCTTCCTCACCCAAATAAAATTTGAGAATGAAAATCTTGATATTTTAAAGATGTTAAAAGGAGATAAAAGTAGGGGAAGAAATCCCTCAGTTCCATTTTCAGAAAAACGGCATGTAAAACACGGCTCCTTCCCTCCGTAGAGAGAGAGATACAAATTAAAGCGCACGTACTCATTCTTTTGTTGATCCTCACTTCCTCTATTAACCACTTTTTCTGAATGCCATATAAATTGTTCTGCTATGCCTTCCTTCTACACTCCATGCCATGCCATGCTACTGTTGTCCTATTGAGTGTAGACTCAAGCGAGAGCGACCATGAAATCAACTGTGTAGAGTGTGTGTATGTGTGTGTGTGTCAGAATTCACGTTCGATCCTATTAGGCAAATCGAGTATAAACTGTTTCAATCTTAATATGTATATTTACACTTATGTACGATTTGTGTTGTCGTCCTCCTCCTCCTCCTGTTTTGTGCATCATATGGTTTGTACAAATATAAATATTGTGCACATATCCATGTGTGTGTCGATACGATAGATATGGAGAGAGAGAGTGAGTTTCAACAGAATCTTGTTTATTTATCTCTGTAAAAATACTCACACATACACAAACTGTACTAAAATACACTTCTTCTGTACAATACATTTTTTTCTAAATATAATATGATGTACACACACAGAGAAGAAGTGAATATTGCCTATTCATGGAGACTCGCTTCAAAAGAAAGTTAATATTGAATGCCCTTGCATTCTCATTCTTGTGTGATACATGTGTTGTAGGTCTTGACTCTCTCTCTCCTTTGAGTATGACTGTAGAGTTAACAGATGTAAATTAAATTAATTTTGGAAAGACAAAAACTTGTTTTTCACATTTTTATCCAATATTATACCTTATTTAAAGGATAAAGATGGTAGAGGAGATAAAGATCAGAGGAGAGGATGGAAGAAATTAAAAAAAATGCAGGGTGTGACATTTATGTAGGAAGGAATTACAATTGTAATTTTTTTCTTTAATTAACTCTCTAGTCAAAATTCTAAAATGCTAAAATCTTCTCAAAATCATCTCAAGTTGAAATATTTGGCCAAAGTCTTTCACACACGAATTAAGTGGACAATTGACTTCCAATTTTCCTCTCTCTCTCTCTCTCTTCCGCCCTTCTCACCTCCACTAAAATTTATTTAACACGACCCTCTCCACTCCATTATTAGACTCTATTGTGTGTATACTGTATGTGTGTGTTGGGTGACCCATTTTCTGGGGCACAGAATAATGTTACAGCAATAGTGACTGCATTACCACTACTACTACCACTACTACCACTACTCTCATTTGTCCCTGTGTATGAAAAACTCTTGATACTCCTCTCGTTCCTCCCTTTCCTTCTCCCTCTCCTCCACTCCTCCATTTTTACGAGGTTAAGACAGAAAAAAAGACCAAAAAGACCAAAGCCAACAGAGCTAAACCATTTGCCACACACATACACACATTACGTGTTCCTTACTCCACGTTTACGGTGCAGAATTTGTGTATGTGTAAAAAGAGGAAGACAAGTCCACATTGTTTTATTATCTACAAAAAGTGTATGATATTGTAGATGTAATCTATCCTGCTATATATGTGCGACTGCTATTCATATAAACAACTTTTCTTGCCTTGATATTTAGAAGAGAGAGAAAGAGAGAGAGAGAGAGAGAGAATAAAAATGGGTATAAAAAGTATGTATGACTATATTGAGGGATTAGATCGTCAAATAATAAATAGGAACGTCTGTTGCCAAGCAAAAAAAAAGCCAAGTAGTCAAATTATAATGTATATCGACATGTAAACAACATAGATATGCAGTAGAGATTATTAGAGATGAAAAGAGAAACAGCTTGCCACATCCGTGTAATGTGAAAAGTCTCAACACGAACTATCAGCCTTCACTCTTCTCTCTCTCCTTCTCCTTCCAATCCCCTCCTCTCTCTCTCTCTGTCTTCTTCGTCGACTCTCTTGTAACTCTGCCGTCGTTCCACGACGACCACGACGCATACTCTAGAGTCTTTTTTAGAGTCGGAGAGAGAGAGAGAGACCCTGTCTCTCCTTTTCTCTTGCCGTCTCTCTTTTTCTTCACAAAAAGACTGTGAGGTTATACTGGGCTGAGCATCGAGTGAATCTTGAGGCTGAAAAAAGAGTTTTTCCTCCATCCAACAACCGCTCTCCCTCACACTCACTCATACATACATCTACTGTACACTTATATATGTGTGTTGTGTATATGTACAACTTGCCATTTGCCATGCCAAGGAAGCCACGACTCCGTAATGTTATGAGAATATAAAAAGAGAGGAGGGGAGAGCAGTATATATATATATATATCTACAGATGACTCTTCTCTTCTTGTGAAAATTTGCCGTTCCATTTCACAGTGACATTGTTATTTCATTTTTCCTCCCTGCCCACCTCCCCTTCATCTTTTGACTGTCTAGGATTCATATTTTACATTGACTTGGGATGATACCAACATCAATAACTTTTACATGATGATGATGCAGGAGTAACTGTAAAACTACACACAGAGGGACAAACACACGTACAAGGGATGTAGTAAAAATGTTCAAAGAAGTCCACACACACACTTACGGAGGTACACAATGTTGTGTAATAAGATATTGGAGATGAGGATGGAAATCTGCACATTTAGTCTTTTGTTGTAATATTTATTGCAACAATTACAACATGGAGTGCAGAACTTGACAAGGAGATAGAGAGAGAGGTTTTGAGTGTCACCCATATAAATGCCATTGCTATCATCCTAATCTTATCGTAAAATTTAATCTACCTTCGAATGAACAAAAAGACAAAGACAGATTTGAGAGTGTAACCATGATTTTTTAATGGTGAGATGTACTGTAAGCCTACAAACATACTACTTGTCGTATAGATGTACTGTGCAGCGTGCAAATGTTCGGTGAGGATGGTAGTGAAGAGAGGAAGATTGAATAGAAATTTTGTGACTTGTAAAATACAAATTTAAATGGCCAATGAAGAGAAGGTTATGTGGACAAGGATTTTTACTATGCAGTATCCCATCTCTTCTCTCTCTCCTTCCCCCTCAAATAAAAGGGAATAGACAATTTATTAGTGTAATTACAGACTGGTTGTGTGTGTACAATGTGTGCATCTTTTCTTTTTAATTGAATGGAATAGTGTATCATCATCAGTGTTAAAGAGAGTGTGCATACTACAGTACATTACATACAGTGTATTACATACAGTGAGAGAGAGAGTATGTGAAATTTATTGAGGAGGTAATCGAATATGGATGAATTAACAAGAACCTCCTTCTCATCATCATCATCTCTCTCTTCCCTACAAAATAGTGTATTCCGTACAGTCTTTCTTCTCTCTCTCGTATGTACGCTGATAGTGATAGTGATGAACATGATGATGATGATGATACGGCAAACGAGGTGTGAGATGGAGAGTCCTATACAGATTATCTTTGTAAAGGGTAAATCATATGGGCATGCCTTACCAATGGATGAAGGGAATATTTGTACTCCCCAATACATACAGCCATGTATGCATAAGGGGAAGAGAGAGGCTATACAATTTTTCAATAAATTGTGTTACAGTGTCATTTAGCCCGTCACATTCCACTCTTCACCATCCTTCCTTTTACAATACTTGTGTGTACATACAATATATGGCCAATGGGGGAAGTGTGGTCGTCGTGTAAAATGATGCATGTGCTGAAAGTGAGAGACTCTATCATTACTCTTTTGTGTATTATTATTATTCAGACAAAAAATTGTGTATTATTAGGAGGCTCCCTCACAAACAAACCTATTGTGTCTTGTGCGTGTGTGTTTCTGCCTGTGTATTCTGTGTGGGAAGTGAGGACTCAAAATTATCGATTTTTTTATTTAAATTCAATGATTGATTTTTCCAAAATTATACTCAGAGAAAAAGAAGTGGAAGACGGAGTAAAAGTACACAAATTCTATAAAGTTGTCTAATTTTTCTTCAAAAAAGGTTTTAGAAAAGAGAAGGTATGAGTCTTGTCATTCAAAGTTTGTTTAGACATTCGACGCAGATAACCACTCCTCATGAATCTCTCCGTCTCCTCTGAAATTTTTAGTCTGAAAATAGCCCACTACTTTAAAGAGAGTTTTGTAAACTGTATCGTGTGGAAATTTTTGTCTTTCTGATTTCAACTTCTGACATTATCTCTCATGCTCCTCCTCCACACTCGCATGGACTCGTTGTATGCAAAAAAAGATTGTTTGTCTATATCAGGGAAGATTTGCTGTTGCGTTTTAGCTTTGCAAAAGATTCTTTCAACGGTATGAGGAAAAGATGTACTTTTTCTATTCGCTCCTCCTCTCTTCCCTTCGTCTTCCTCTCTCCTCCTTCTGTCTCGGCACAGTTAGACAGTCTGTTTGAATGAGAAGCAAACTATCCTTAAAATCGTTCCTCCTCCTCCACCTCATTTCTACTTGTGCCTTTACCAAGTCTACACTATTACGTTGCGTTGAGGGATACCATCCAGACACACACACACACACATACGTTACGTAGGAAGGGAAAACTATGAGCAAGTTATCATGCTCGTGTTTGGTTCAGATTCCAACGGAATTCCGGATCGAATCGACTTCTCTCTCCTCCTCCTCCTCCTCCTCCTCCTCAATCCTTTCCTAACTCACTTAGTACAAGAAAATAGAACTCATTTTTTCCCCATCTCTCTTTTTCTCATTTCTTTGAAGACAAAGTTTAAATGGGAAATGATGATGACAATTGACAATCCTCACAACTTGACACATTTTTCGGGTCCTCAAACTCTCTAATATCCAAGTTCAACGGAGGATTGTGACATGGGTTGACCACAATATGAGATATGAAAAAGTGATATTAAAATTGGATTTAAAATAACGAGTGAGATTTAAGCATTGTTGTCATAATTAATTAGAGTTGGAATAATTGTATAATCCAGGATCATATACCTTCAAGTAGAATGGAGAGACAGGATGCCTTTGTAAATAACTGACGCCTTTTTTATCCTGATGTCCCTTTTCCTTCCACTCGCTTTCTTCGTCTTGAAGACGGAATCACACGGTAAAAAGAGAGAGGGGTGGGAGATCAGGGTTCGGGATTGACACACACGCTCTCCTTCTTGTCAATCCCAAGAGTGACTGAGTTAGATTAACTGTGGCTGTAAAGGTTGATAATATCAGCTTAATTCCAAGCACTTAGTCCCACACACACTGTTCATAATGCTGGTGTAGTACGTGTGGATACATGTTTGTACATATGAAAGTAAGGAGTAAGTGTGGAGTAGTCAATCGATATTTTCGCTTACACTTTGACTCAAAAGGCTGTCTAGATAGTCGCCTTGGTTCCTGCCCGGTTTTTTTTCAGTCCATCCTTATTTTTATGACATTTCGTTCAAGGTGTGCACTCACTGCTCAGTGTCAGTCTTTTGTAGACTTCCAGAGAACCGGAGAAAGAGGGTAGGGAGGAGAAGAGAGGGGGAATGGATGAGGTGGACGTTGAGACAAGTAGAGAGAGAGAGAGAAAATAATAACGAATAGAATTACGGATTCTCCGTAGTAGGTCTCTTTCTTCTTTCTCTTTTGTATGTCCTCACAATTGAATAATGTTAGTTTTTTCTCCGTATCAGCTACACTGGTCAATTGTGGACAAAACTGACACACATCGAAAAGAGAGGATTACTTTTTTCACTTGTTATGAAATCTATTAATAAATTATTACACTATTTACTTGAGACAAAAAACGTATCTGCCGAATCACACAAATATGTACTGTGTTTTTTGCGGTGTGATGGATAGCGTTTATGGCTATGTTGCGTAATTTTTTTCTGTTTTTATTCAAGTGTCTGTATCTCTCTGCGAATATGCCCTGTTTGGAAATCTGTGTACGTTTTACAGTGAAAATATACGAATTGCACAATCCTTTGAAAAAATGTTTTTATCTCAAGTATCCAAACACAAACACAAGCAATCTTTCTCAAGCATCAGTCAACGATCAATGCATGGACATGGACATTGTATTATCTCTCGTCTCGTGTGTGACGATTTATTGGTTGCTATCAGTTTCTTGGAAATCCTTGCTCACTGTACGAAAAGTCTAATTGACAATGAATTCAAATAGTGGAGGAGATGAGGAGGGAGGAGGAGAAATGATCAAAAGGTGAGAGACAATGTAAATTTGCAACACGATTCAACTCACACAGCACTGTCAACAACACACACACACAAGAAAAAAGAGAAAGAATAGAGTGACGTTCAATCAGCTGAAATAAGTGTCTCTTCTTTCAATATGCCTTGTGGTTGTTATTATTGTTTGTTTATTTGTTTGTTGCTCCTGTTTTTTTCTTCACTCTTTTCCCTTCGTCTGAGTATTACATTGGGATAACATGTAAAGTACAGGGGAGAAAGGGTAGGTCCACCAGTTGACAAAATAGTTAATACATACTGTAAATTGGTATTGGAAGGGTGTGTGTTTATATGTCTCTGTGTGTATGTGTACAGTCTACACTGTACATCTGTGTGTGTGTCTCTCTCTCTCTTTCCTTGGGTGTTGGATACACTTGAGAACTCACACTGTGTGTTACTGTACGTGTGTGTGCGTGGTGTGTGTACTTTTGAGACAGTGTGTACAATATAGGGCAGTTTTGTGTATACGTTCCCCGTTCTACAGTGGAGTGTGTAGAATGTAGAGTGTAAAGGAGGGGAGGATATAGGCTTTTGAAAAAGTTGCTTACACTTGGAATATATAGTTTGTTTTAGTGGCTTTGTATCAGACACTCAGCTGTGTGCACACGGTCCATAAAGATTCTCTGAACTGACTAAACTGAAGCCTGTGCTTTTGCCTCTGCCACTGAAAGAGAGAGAGAGAGAGAAAGGGAAAGAGAGGAGGGTTTCAGAGTGAGGCGGCAAGGTTGGCTAGGGCAAGCCACAATTTCGATGGAGAACCAGAACAGTTCCGAGTTTCATGATATTACTGGTAAAGAGAGAGAGAGAGAGACAGAAACAGAGATGCAAGGAAGACGAAGAGAGAGAGAGTACGGGAGAAAGAGAAAGAGAGAGACCGAAAAGTTTTTTCCAGAGAGCAAGCGCAAATCTTTATTATGTATTGAAAATAGGGAACCCTATATACAGACTGTGTGAACTTGTGATAACTCTGTTCTTTCTCTCTCTCTCTTCTCCTCTTCTTTGGAGTGTACAAAATTCTTCGCTTCCTCCTCCACCTCCTCTCAGCTGAAGCCCACACACACACTCACTCACTAGAATAATATCGCACATAAACCAATGACGTCAGTAATTGTTAAACGCCCCGTCCTGCCTTCAATTTAAAGAAAGACGTGTGTGTCCGAGCTGTGCGAACAAGTTGGAAGATGAGTGTGTGTACATGTGTACATTATGCGTGTGTGAGTGTGTGTAGTCAGTTACATGCAAATTATTCATTACAGCCTGTGTGTGTGGATGGATGTAAAATATTGTTGTGGATGTGAAGAAAATATTTACATGGAAAATGTCCTTTTTGCTGACTACTTGTCTTTAGACGGACCACACCATTGTGTGTATATACATGTATGTTGTAGTTGTGTGTTTGCGTGTGTGTGTACAGACTAGACAGAATAATGTACATGGGTGTAGCCTGGAAGGAGAGTGTGTGGTGATAGATGCTGTCTTGTGGAGGCTAGGACAAGACTACCGTGTGTGACTGTGTCAGGGAATGAACAGTTTTACACTAATTCAAACCAGTAAAAGGAAGGGAAGGGGACATCTCTGCAGACAGTCTAATTACAAGCCATGGCTTATGAATAATCTGAGGATAATTTTATTATTATTATGTCATACATGATGATCATCCCTAAACATATTATGAACGCCTGACTCGTCCTCTATCTCTATCTCTCTCTCTTATGTGCATGTGTGTTTGCGTGTGTCTCGCTCCTTCTCCACAATGTCTCCAGAGAATTACTGTTCATATTTTTCTCCTATTTATTTCTGAGTCCACATTCTCCCTTTCCAATTCTACTCTCCTTCTCAGTTCTCCTCGAGTCCCTTCCATCTTCACGGAGACAAATTAACTTGGTTGGTGTGTGTGTGTCGAGATTTTAGAAACTGAATTTTCTGCATGTGGAGAACATTCTCCATAATTAACTGTTAAATATGCGGATTGAGGATAGATTCAATTCTCAACCTTTACATAATTAAACCATTTTTTCCTCAAAAAAACAGGAGCTTCAGGATCTTATTAGCGAAAAATGAGGACATGAATGTCTGTGATGTGAATGTCCTCATTTTCCTTCTCCTGGAATATCTCTACACTGTTTTGTATACATGTGTTGAGAGCGTTTTTGATATTTTCTTTACTTTCAATCCTCGTACCATTCCATTTGAAATACTTTTAGAGGCTCAGACGATTTGTGTGTGTGTTATCCCTTCTGATAGGACAAGGGTAATTTACCTAGAGAGAGGGAGAGAGGATGATAACATTCTTCACCATGTACTGCATACATGTGTGTGTAGTATATATAGAGAGAGAAGGTTGTACATGTTCTGGAGAATTTTCCTTCCTCTCCCTCTCTCTTTCTATTTATGTACAGTTTGAATGAATCCTCGTGCATTGCTTGAGGAGAGAGAGAGAGAAAGAGACTCTCTCATATGAATTGAAAACTGTACACTCTGTGCGCCGTAGCATTAAAAGTAAGTCAAGAGAATCGTTCAAGTATGGAAGTCAAGGACCAAATTAATGTATCATCATCAACTCTATCAATCTGTGTGAGTATATTATATATAGACACAAATACTTTGGAAAAAATAAAGAGAGAGAGAAAATATACACTTCTCTTCCAGAACTCTATAGACGCTTACACTCTCAACCTTGCATCATACATGTGTGTGTGTGTATGGATGTAATGTATGGTACAGGAGTCAGCATGGTGTACAATATGACAAGTTTTCCAAAAGCAATGCCTCAGACACACATCATCCACTCTTTGACTCAGACTGACAATTAAAAGAAAATGAATTGGACAAATATTCATGTAATGAGGATGATGTGTGGCATGTAAATATTTAAATAACAAGTAATGATGAAAATATTATCGTGATCATACAATCTGATTAGCAAAGTCCAAGAGAGAGAGAGATGTTATTAGTATGGAGGGGACCGCAGTTTCATGCTTGTACAACAAATCATAGGTAGTCTTTAAGAGTTAATTAAATATATATTTTTTCCAACTCTTCCTCACTAGTGCTAAATGTCCAATCATTCAGATTGTTGACTAGTGTATGTAAATATTTATCGAATTTGTTTTTTTTAAAAAATTCAACAATTCACTTGTGGTCTAACTTTCATTTCAAACACACACGCATTGATCCGAATATTTTTTTAAAACGAACACATTTTTGATACCATAATCCTCGTTCAAAACAAACTCTCTTCAACCTTGAGGTAAATAGCATTAATGCAAATTTAGTGTCAAAATACAAATAATGTCTCACATAACAGCTCCATCAAAAACATGTACGTAGAATAATGGATAACCACAAAATGGCCGAGAACTGATCAAGCCTTCACAAGTCTACTTTAAAAAACAACCATAACTGTTCATTTCTTACATTCCTGACTAAAAAAGATCCTCACTTTAAATCATCACAAAGAGGGAAAATCTAATCATGAATTTAAAGTGTTTGAAATTAAGTCGCTACCTCAAACAACCGTCTCTCTCTTTTTCTTTCTACCTTCCACATTATTTAACAAATAATGTAAGACCTCGGCAAAGTCTGTCTTCTAATTTTTTTACTCTACAATTGGCTACACACAAAATTGTATTCTCTCTTGACTCTCTCTCTCTAACTAAAAAAACAATTCCAAATCATTACTCAAAATTACTCTCCTCCATAAACAAACATACAAATGCTGTGACAAAAAATGATTTTGTGCTAGTTGAACAGTGTCGAGTTGAAAGTGGAATATTATCCATGTAAACTTTACATTTTGTCTCAGAAAAAGGAAGAGAAAGAGGGAGAGAGGAAAAAAAGAAGCTGTTTGTATTCTCTCTTTGTTTGTCTGTTGACTTTTATGAGATCCCAGCCCTTTATTATCTCTCTGCCCCCCATTCAAAAAAGCAGGAGCAGCAGAGAGCTAATAATGCAACATACTAATCACACGTAGAGTTGAGGATTCTTTGATATCAGCCCATTTAACGCCTCTCTCCTCTTCTCTCTCTTTCTCTCTCTCCCATTCTCACTGTCCTCCTTTGACATACAAAAAAATAAAAGTTTCTTTCCCTGCTCTTGCCCTTCTATCCCCTCCCCTCCACTTCTCTATTATGTAGCCATAGCCATAGCCCGTCCTCATCTCATACAATTTATATTTCACAATGTAAAAATTCACATGCAATGTAAATCAAATGTGTATACCTACTCCTCCTCTTATTCCACACTCGCGAAACAACAACAATGGATCCTACATAATATCTCTCAATGTTATTCTCCCACTATAATATAACGTTACTTCAAGACACACACACACACAACACAGATGCACAATTGTTTTGTGGTGGAGGAATGAGAGAGTCAGTTCTCCATTCAAAGAAATTATTTTAATGCATCAGCAGTCAGTCTACAGTTCCACTGTAACCATAAAAATTGTAAATTGAAAATAATCTCCTGTGTCAATGTCTTCTCCTTCCTTCTCATCTTCCTCCACCTTCCCTCCACCATCTTGATGGGATGAACATTTTTTTTAAAAACAAGCTTCCTAACATGCAAAATTTATGACGACGGGATTTTACACTAAAAATTGCATCACATAAATTGCAATGGAAAGGATAGGAGGGAGAAATGCACGTTTAAATCTTTAAAACCTGGCTGGACAGTTTTACTAGACCAAGGTGGATTTAAAAATAATCCGTGTATTAGTTATTTTTCCGAAATTTACTTTGTACCGCGGACTGATTTACCCTTTTAATTATTTATAGATGAATTCAGTATCAAACCTGTTAACTGTGACACACTGGAGTAACCATCGACACACAAAAATTAACTACAAATTGCTCCACTACCACAGCACGAACAAACAAAACTTTTTTGTGTCAAAAGACAGGACCTACGTTTAGCGTAATAATACAGTGAAATTTTTTCCCTCCTACTGCATGAAATATTTATCCATTTAAAAACACATTCTCTCTGTCCCATAGGTATATGTCATTGTGACGGAGAGGGAGAAAAAGATGAATGCGCGGAGTCGTTGCAGGTAGAAAAAAAAAGTAGTGATAAGAAAACTGGAATTTATGGCTAAGCTGAAAACAGAAATTTTAGAAAGAAGGAGGGAGAGAAGGAGGCAGGGCAGCAGGTGTCCTCTGAAGTCTCATGATGTCATGTCATGATATTCTCCACATTCAAATTCATTTTTGTTAAAGGAGAATTGGGAGGGAGGGAAGGAGGGGAGGGGAATTTTTCTTAGCATGGAATCATCGTTTTTGCTCCTTATTCTATTTGCAACGCTATTAGAATTAATTTAAATGTTCAAATGACTAGTGCAGTTTGTGTGTATGCATGTTACGTGTATTTGTGTTTGGTTCATATCGTAGGAGGAAGAACACCCTTCAAGCGCACAACCACACACACAGTCACAAGTACAATATCATTGGAGTCCCTTTCATTTTTGATAAAAAAGGACAAGGGAACTTACAACGAACACTACAAATGTTGTTGGTCTACGTAGTGCTTAAATAACTTTTAAAAGATATTAAAAATGAGAGAGAGAAGGGAGGAGGATATTAAAAAAAGAGCATTGTGACTTGTGGTTGTGCACATCACACTACACATACATAAAATAATAAATCTTTATATAAATACACCCACATACACTCGGAGAGTGTGGTATGGTATTACATGGCATTGGAAGACTACGACGAAGAAGAAGATAAAAGAAAATGGAAGAGTCAGCACACACACACACATACAGAGTGTAATGTGTATGTGTGTGTGTGTGTTCAAAAGTATGTTGAACTTTAAGCTCTCTCTATAATTTTGATGGTGTAGTTTTTTCCTCCTCCTCCTCTTCTCTTCATTGCATTTGGATTGCAGTCTTGTTGGTAAAGGCAAAACTGCAAAAATCGTTTTGTTGTTTGCAATAACCTTTCAATTAAATTTTTCAAGATTAAACTGCATTGTGTAGTTACTATCTTTGTTATTTTTTGGCTCGCCTCGTACCCCACTTCTATCAGGATGTGTGTGTGTGGCTCTATTCGCTATCCACACACACAGTATATGCATAGACCTACACCCTATATCCATACTGTACATACTATTGTGGGGTCGGAAATGATGCCGTCATGGATGTAGTGGTTCCACTAAGAGATAAGATAAACAAATCACCCTCCTGGACTATATTGACACGGACTCTCTTCTTCTTCTTCACCAGATTCAAATCTTTACTCCTTCCTTTTGTCAAAACCCTGTTCGGTTGGGGTGGTTGTGTCCGTCCACATAATTTTTCCCTTCAAATTTCCTCAGGATGTAAAATACAGGATGGGAATATTCCTCAAAAATTTAGTTTTGAGCAGAACAAAAACACAAAATAATAAATAGTATGTGTTTGGATTTCGAATAATAATTTTCTACACACACAATGTTTCAAGGATGAAGGGAACCAAAAGCTAATACCCTACACATTTATAGAAGCCAAGGAGAAAATGAGAGAGAGAGAGAATGAAGAATTATCATGACAAAAAAATGTGGATGGTGACAAAGTATTTGAAAACATGAATAGATTAGAGTTCAAGATTTAATACTACAGTAGTTTATCGATTTGTTTATAATCTGTTCAAAAAGAGTCATGACTGGACTAATCTGGAATATTCTGAACTGCGAGTCATTCATTTAAAGAATCTGTGCAGATTTTCACTGTATGTCTTTACAAGTCTCTACCGTCCATGTGGAGGAGTTACAAAATTTTTGAAGTACAAAATGGCCTAGTTTTGTTGAGAGGGAAAAAATGTAGGTGTAATTATGGTGTCACAAGGAAGGAGGGAGTGTAGAAGAAGGATGACCAAACTGAATGTCGTCGACGGTAGGGTGACTAACAGCTGAGGCAAATCGGAATAAGTGTGTGTGAGTGAGTGAGTGAGTGAGTGAGTGAGTGAGTGTGTGTGTGTGTGTGTGTGTGTCTTTTTCTTTCCTCTTCTCTCCTCTCCATAAGTTATTAGTTGAAATAATTCAATGTGACGAGGACAGTGGAAGCAAATTTATTAGTTTAAATTTAGCGAAACCTTTAGGGAGAGAGAGCGGACGAGTGAAATGGGACTCTCATAAATGAAGCTCTCCATGCATTACTATTCCACACTCACACACACTATTACACACACAAATACTTTGAGTAGAGACACACAAACACAAGCCCTGCCCTTCTCTGTAGTCAGACAGAAAAAAAAGACAGTTTAAAACTGTGCTATGTACACCACACACACTCACACACACACACACTAACACAGGACACACAGGGACAGGGAGAGAGACACTCGACAACACAGAAAATTTCCAACGTACAATAATAATACATCCATCCACAGAAAAAGATAAACAACGACCAACATCCTCCTCCTCATGTACACACACACATACTCTCTCACAGAGACACACACACACAAAGTGCTGCTATTCCTATCAAGCTGAGTCCTTGCTCAAAAGTTCAATGCTCGAAGTTGGAGAGAAACGAAATAAAAATTTATTTCCGTAGGGGAAAGTTAACTCTATATTCTGATATACATCAATGTACGCACACACACAATATGTGTATCCAAAAAAAAGTTTTTATACAGCTTGAATCATACACACCCTCAACAACACACACACTCTGTAATAGCAGCCAAGGAAAACAGAATATGGTGTGTGTGTTTTGTCTTAAATGGAACACGATTGTCAACTTTAATTCAGCCCTGTAGTACTTTGTTCTGTCTTTCCCCTCTACAACTAATTATCTTTGTGTCTTAATTTACCTTGTTAAAAATTCACCTTCCCCCCACAATCCATCTAGAGTCAAGTGGATTAGGGATTAATTATTGTGATGAGTTAAAAGTCTTGAGTGCTTTCATAAACACTATTACAGATGTACATGCAAAAAAAATAATGGCACCGAATCCTCACTTTTTAAATAATACGTTGTAAATGACTCATCTAACATGGAGACTCCATGGACGAGTGTAGAGATATGAACAATTAAATCAATTACAAAAATATTTTAAAGTCCGTCATACATGTCGTCATAAGAGTGTGTCATCAAGATAATTAAATAATTATTGTCCCTTTTATCTCTATCTTTCATTCCTCTCTCTCTCTGCGTGTGTCTGTCTCTGTCTCCTGTCCGGCATTTGTAAATGTGACAACGTTAATTGTTGAAAGTTTCTCGAGGGATGCCTCAAGAATAATTTTGTTGGGATCCACAAAATGAATAGTAAATCCTCATGTAAACACGACTAAAAATGTAAAACTCATTTTTTCTGAGGGACACTTTCAAGACTCCGTCTCTCTCACCTACAAAAATTTTATGTAGTGTCTAATTTAAATTACAATATTTGATTCTTCTCATCTTCCTCCCTCCACCGCCCTCCCATCCACGCACAAAAATGTCAATGAAGAGAGAGAGAGAATGTTAGAATCGTGAAAGCGATAAAAAAAAGTTTTTTTGCATCGTCATCAAATACAACCTTGACGGATTGTAATGACAGTTAAAATAACTTTTTAAAAAATATACAACTGCCACAATATCCACACACAGAGAAACACACTCACACACAATTTCATACAAACCTTAACCGAGTCAAGTCATATTTACGGCAAATGACTGAAATGTCAAATAATCATCAGACCAAAGTCTTCATCAAAATTAGCGCATTAGCATTAATGTAATTTTTTTCCTATGTTATTTACATCCTATGTATCACACACATTACACCCTCAACGTCACTAAATAGTAAAAATAGTGGGAATAACTTCACACACCATACAATATTATGATACGATTGTACATGGTGGATTGTACACGGCAGAAAAAAAGGGAGACAGCAGTGTGAGATGTTGCACATATCAGTACATGTCGATGATGATGATGTACAAAATAATACAGGGAACGAGCAGACTCCTCTTCTCTCGTCCCCACGCTCCCCCATTTTTTGTACAGCTTATTTAAATAAGATAGAGGAGGAGGAGGAGGAGTGACGCAATGGTAAAGAGCTATTTATCTCAAATGATTATCGTTAGCACTCCTGCTGTGTTTTGACGACTCATCTCATCATGTTGAATTGAATACATTTATTTGTCCTCGTTCTCTCTCCCTCTCTCTCTCAAATGTCCATGTACAGTATATTTATACGTGCGTGTATGTTTCTGTTTCATTGGATAATAGCATTGCCATTTTATAAATAAAAGATTCACAACCTTTTGTATTCTATCCGTCCTCATCCGATTTATTTGTTACATTTTGTATAGGGAAAGTCAGACCCTGCGTCACTTTGAAGACCTCTTGGTATTAATGACCTTTTTTAAGATAACAGGATTTGAAGATCCAGAGAGACTAATTCTAGCAGTAGACTTGATATTTAAAATTTTGTCAGAAGTTGTATATAACATTTTTCCTTGTTGCATTGAACTAGCTAACAGGACGACTTTCTTTTTTTGCAAGGATTATTGATTACAATCCTACAAAACTAAAATTTAGATTGTTTTTTGTCCTTGAATTTGTATTGATGACAGTAATTATGAAACTGGTTGTGAATCACAACTTGTGATCTTCCAGTAGTTAACAATAATATACATGTACTTTCACAATTTAACTTTGTTGTACTCTCTTCTTGTCAATTGGACTGTGAGGAGTACCTACAGTTAAAATATTTTGCTATACCGATTTTTTGAATTTCAATAGACAAAATGTGTGAAAACAAATCTCACCACTCAGTATTTTACATCCTGAGTTTTACACACACACACACGTCCACACAGAGGGAGGAGAATGCCAAAAAAACGCCATATATATTATTGTGATGCAATTATGAATTCTTTTTTACAGTTTTTAAAGGCCCCTCCTCCTTCCCATGTGTGTAGTGCACATAAAAATTCATTGCTGTCCACTAACCAACCCTTGAAAGGGAATCACCATATAATTAGTTCATTAGTATTTTTTTGAGAAGGAGGAGAAGAAGAAGAAGGTAACAATAAACTCAGCAACAGTTTAGCTATTGTATTATTGTACTGTCGAAAAAAAGAATTTTTTGTTCACAATCTTCCACATTTACTACTTACATTACAAACATATCATCTCTCCCCTTGTACCACAAAACATTGAAGTTTTCATACAAAGAAAAATAAATGAATTGACCACGACCATCATCATGGGTAATAATTGAGTAAAAATTGTTTGTGAACAACTTTTGAATACTTATGGCATCCCAGTTTGTAATACTTCAATGTGCATGAGTACATACATACAATGTATGCATGGCTTCGTATTTTCTTTTGGGAGTTAACCGTAACAAAGTGCATTGTGCATTTTTGTACAAGGCCTGAACTGCACACACACGCACTCCCTCGTAACAACATTATGTGGAGGAAGACCGTGCACACACAATCACGGAGAAAACAATAAGTTGATAGACACAAGTACCAGAAGATGTACAAATGTGTGTGTGTGTGTGTGTGTAGTGTACAAGTATATACATTTATATGTATGCCGGCAGAGGATGAGTAACGGTAAAGCCAATTAGTTGAGTCGAAATGCCAAAGATAAAGATGAAACGTGCACATTATGAAGTATAGAAACAAGGAAACTCTCTCTGTTTCTGTGTGTGTGTGTGTGTCTGTGTGTGTACGAGTCTCCTTGTAAATTCATCCTCCCCCACTCCTCCCTATTCGCTCAAGAGCCCGGAAAGACATTTTGAAGCTTATCGTTAGCTCGCTCAGCTACATTAACCGCACAACACACACACAGATGGAAACGTTCACATTGAACTGTCGCTCTCTAATTATGAATAATCAAGCCAAAGTATAAAAAGTAAGTAAAGTAAAGCGAGGGAGAAGAGAAGCGAGGGAAGGGAATAAATGTGGACTACTTTGTGTTCCCTCAGTCATGGCGGAATTGTTTCAATTTTCAACATTTTTCTTCCTTGTAAAAAAAATCCTTTTGCTCCTTTTTTGTAAACTTGCTTCCTTGCATCCCTCACATTCCTCGTACATTTTTAGTCCACAATTTTTCGTAATATTTTCCAGGTTTTGATGATTGACAATTTAATTTTGATGTCTTTACGTATGCAGTAGATACTATGTACAAATTTCATTTAAATCCAAAATTTGAGGGCTATGAGCAGACGAGGAGTAAAGTTACAAGTGAGAAAAATTAACATGTATGAATGAGAAGCATAAAAATCGGATCAGAGATTTCAATTTTTGTGTGAATCACACTCTCACTTTCTCTCAATTGCTCTACACTATTTTTCTCCGACTTTTTCCCACCACTGTTTTTTCTTCCTAGCCCACTATTATTCCTTACACATTCAACTTTGTCCAGCCCTCCACAGTCTTGTGTGTGTCCCCGCAGGTTTTCCCCGAAGGTATCGTATGTGAAGAAACAGTAAGGAAAACGTAGCAATTCTTCTTCTATGTCTTTCTCTTTCGTTTGCAAGTTTTCTTGTCTCTGTAGATAATAATAATATACCTCCCAACATGCGTGAGTGTATTTTTCTCCATTTGTAACTTAAACATTCACATCACATGATGATTGGAAGAATGGCTGATGGGTTCCGAAACTCGGGGGGTTTTTTTTTCTCTCTCTCTCTACTATTTCGCATCATGGAAACTCCATGCATTTAGTTCCATTCATCTTTTTCCCCTCTGTACACACACACTCGTCCATCACCACCAGGATGATACTATATGTGTGTGTGACCAACACGTCCCTACAAAATCCACAACTCGTTTCAGACTCGGATACTTCCCATGGAAAAATTAAAATTAGCTTGCCAGTGGAAAAATCTGGAAATATCATATTAAGACCGAAATCCTTAGCAAGATTTGAACTTGAAATTTTTAAGAAACAGTATTTGTCAATATTTGTTCATTTTAAAATATTGTTTTCCATTTCGCAACAAACTTTGGTGAGAAAAAATTTGTTATATATGCAAGAATCGTAGTTCCAGGTGTGTACAAGATCATATTGTATTGACACTCGAATAAAGAGAGAGTGTCAACAGAGATAAATAATACCTTGTATTTTTCAAAGATGCCTTTAAAATCATTTATTTGTGAAGGGGACAACAAAGACACACACACACAAAAGAATGACAATATCTTGAACGATGGTGGAACAAAGAGAGGAGATGCTGTGATAGGATAACAATTTTAATGTACCTAATCGTCAAATCATCATAGTGGAGATGTAAAGGAGCGGAAAGGACTATTGAAAGATAGATTGCCGTGAAAAGTTTGGTAATAAAAGTCGAAAATCGCTAATATACGCGGAATCTGTAAAATTCAAGGAAGCATTAATACACATTTTGTGTGTGTGTGTACACTGCATGCTCGGTGTGCATGCCACATGCCTATTCTTTATCCACACACACACAGAGGGCAAGAGAGAGAGAGAGAATTCTAAGTAAAGGATTTCCTCCCTGTACACTCTTCCACACGCCTCCACTTCCCTGTATTGATCTTTCCCCCAAAACCCAGGCAAAAAGATCATTTACTCTTAACTATTATATGAAAGCATCACACCCAGCGTCCTCCTCTCCTCCTCTCCACATCCACACACACAATCTTTCTCCACGTATGTACACAAATGTGTGTGTGTTCAATTGAACCGACTCCTGTCTTTCTCTCTTCCATCCTTTCAACGCTATGCATTTAAATTCCATCCTGATCACACAACCATAGCTCTCTCTCTCTCCTCTGATTTAAACGGCACATGTACGGACTTTCATATCTATGAGAAAAGAGGAAAGTCTACACAAATTGAGATTCCCATTATTCCCTTTTACAAACAACCTAGTCTCTTATATATTGTATGGCCTGTGTGTGTGTGGATGTGCATTGGCCGTCTTCTCTCTCTCTTTCTCAATGGGCTCCACTCAATTCGTCGCAAATTCCCTAAATAGTGACATTGCTTATTCGTCGTCAATGAGGAATCGCTCATCTTTAAATACCCCTTCATTAGATTACTTCTCATCTAATACAGAGATTCCACGCTCTATCTCCCTCCTCTCTCTCTCTCTCTTCACAATTAAGGCAATCTTTGACTTAACCAAAGTAAATAGGGACACACGTCCAAACCCTTTCTCCATCCCTCTTTCTCCCTCATTCCAACATAAACTCCACTACTCCACACCCACACACACACAATACAAGGAGGCAGGGAGAGGCAGAGGGAAAGCGTTCCAGCAAAAAGGTAATTAAATTAAAGTGAAGAGAGACAGGGGAACATGTAATGAAATTCTTCATTCCTTATAAACCTCCGAATTCAGCACGTATGTCAGCTACTTAATAAAATATATAACACTACCCCTTTTGTACACACACACGTGCAGGAGGTATTTATTGTTTGTCTACATATTACATACACACGACCATGACTCCCATCAAACCATCTGATTGACCAACAAAACAAAGTACACAAGTCAATTTAATGGGAATAATTGATTTTTTTATTGTGAATCCATCAAAAAAAGTTTTTCCTATCACCGCCGCGCGTATAACCCTGCAAGATTCATTAGGTCGACTCTCCAAACACACACACTCTTTTTATGGAATGATGTCATAAATAGAAAAACAGTGGATAAATATCTCCAAGAAAGATGATGAGGACAAAAGGATTTTTGTGATAAAAATACACGAAAGCCCCTAGCTCTCTCTCTCTCTCTCTCTCGGCTTTATGCCGTGATGATAGCTGAGCTCATAAAAAAAGAGAGAAAAAATGACGCACTGACTTTTTGTACAAGTAGAAGGCTTGTCGACACCTGAAGCAATTTACTTTTTTTAATAGTATTGCGTACACAGTTTATAGATATGTAATAGGTACTTTACACTATGTAACTTCTTGAGAGTGCGGCAGAATTTCCCTTTGCCTTTGACTTGTATGCCCGTCTAGTCGAGGCCATGATTTTGATACACACTTTTTCCAAAGTTCTGCAGTGTGTGCTTACAGCTTACGTTACATATTTTTATATTGTAGACTTATTTAATTCTTCTCAGCTGGATGTGAAGTAAAGCTTGTCTTTCCTTCATCGTCATCATTCCAAAATTGTGTGTGCACTGTGCATGTGTATTTGTGTGTGTGTCGGTGTGAGGGGAAATATTGTGTAGAAAATACAAACGAAAAGGTTTATGCCAGACAATGATACACTGTTTAAAATGTGTGTGTGTGTGTGGATATACACATCAACATTACCCTACTCTTTCAGAAGAGGTAAAAAGTCAAAGGATTGGGGGAAATGAGCTAGACAACACACACACCCTGTACTACTCTCACTGCATACTTTTTCGAGTTCATATTTTTCTCTTCCCCTCTCCAGCGCGACAAGATCCTCAATTCAAATGTGAGGTCATTTAGAAAGCCAGGATTGAGACGGTCGGAGGATTGAGTGCGGCAAAAATTTCATAATGTCGAGAACACACACTCAAAAGCACTCTTTTTCTTCTAGTACCCAAGCTGGATACTAAATGCTCTCCCTGCCTCTAACCATACAATAGACAATGGAAAGAGATCTGAGGAGGGAGGAGGAGGAGGAAGGGAGATTCACAGAATGAGTCGAATGAATCCACCAAAGTACAAACATACAAATGACGGGAGAGAGAGAGATTGGATTGAACGCACGTCCACTCAACCGTAACCATTATTAAAGGCTTAAATCTGTCAAAGTACTTTTATATCCCCGCTCCCTCCCTTTCCCAGCTCTCCATCTCCCAATTCTCTTTTCCCCCCATGGAGTCCACCATGTCTTATGTACTGTGTGTACATTTCAACGAGGATTGAGAGAAAGACCCAAGCTATACAGTTTTTCAACAAAAAAAATATATTCTATCTCATTCCATTTGGTGTAACACACCATAAAAATTAGTAACTCTCTCATTTCCCCCAAAAATATATTTAGTAGTAGGATTTAAACACCCAATAACTGGCATACACAGTACTCTTTAAAACCGTGTAATATGTGTCTTTACGCATGTACCCACACACACATGTACGTATTGGACCACGCACGAACTTTATTTTTTATTATTTTGAGAAGTAATACACTCAAGATTTTTTTTCTGAGGCATAATATGCGAGTGAAGAGTCAGATTAAAATTACACAGACGGAAGAGATGGAGACAGAGAGAGAGAGAGAGAGAAGGAGAGGGGGAGAAGAAAAAAAGCCAGAGGGATGGATAAAGTTGAGTTACACAATAGAAATTCACAATACAAGTTGACTAGCTAATGTATTGGGTTTTACCCAATAAATTAGGCAAGGATTCACAGCAAGAAATTGTGCACACACACACACATGGATACAATACAGTACACCCATATACACTCTACAGTACAGCTGACTACGAACTGTATACTTGGATGTGGATTGTTAACCGTGTAGGCAAACAAAGGAAAAGGAAAACAAGGAGAATAATATGGTTATGAATTGCATAACTACAGGGTGGCAATAAACCTCTTACTATACCCCTACAGCCCTCTCCAGACATGATCAAAAAAATCCAAAAATAGTTTTGTATAGTTTTCGATTCTACATGTAAAAATATTTCTTTCAGGTCAATAGGTCAACGACCAAAAATTTTGGAGCAAATATTCAAAAATTCCTTGTGACAGTTCAATAAATCCTGAACTAACTGACAAAATCACTGTAAAACTCAAGTTTACTCCCATCTAGCTTCACTACCTAGACACTAGGTGTAATACAAACGTGATATAAGAGGGAAACTTAAAACAGTTTCAGTTTTCATATCCATCAATCAAATTTTCATCATGTCATCAAATTTTCTTGGAGACAGCGAAGATAATCGAGTCAGAGATCGCATTAGAGCAATCGCTTTTAAAGAAGTTCGTGATTCTGGATGTGATTTTGTCGCACTTTCATGGGTAGCTAGGAAACTAAAGCGATCAACAAGATGGGTTACTGACAACTGGAGTAAACGGTACAGTTTTACAATCCTGTGACATTTTATAAAGAACAGAAAACTAGTGACCAATTTGTTGCACTTTTTGCAGCTATGAGGAAGTTGACACGTTTTTTGGGACTGGAAGACCAGAGAAGTTGAGTCAAGAAAGTCGTCAAATTATTCAGGATTCGTCAAAT
>WJFB01000337.1:0-71368 GCA_009870185.1 Pygmarrhopalites habei | reverse complement strand
TCACCAATTTGAACAATAATATGGAAAGAATCTCGACAACGATCACCCCAGTCAGGGAGTTCTTGCCGTCTAGTTCTTATCGTTGGTTTGACTGATCGAGATCTTTGATTTTCATGCGTTGATCGTGTAACTGAGTCCATGTCACTCACTTGAAGGAGAAAAAAAATACATTTTGTTATTCTCCCTACCTTTTAATAAGTGTCATGGATGTACTAAATATGCTTGATATAAGCTAAATGTGTCAACGAGAAACATGTTTTAAAAACAATTAGGCGACTCACTAGGCGGCATCGGAAGACCCTTAAATAAATTTAATTTTGATTTCCTATATGATGCGTGAACGTCCATGGACTGACTTCCATTACTTCTATTGAGATTATGTGAGTTGGGATATACATGGTTTGACATGTTTCCCGGTACAGTCTTTGCTAGCTTGTGTTCGATAACAGATCTTTTAGAATCCATTCCAGGTGGTAGAGGAAGTGTCATTATACTAGAACCACTGGATCCTCCCAGACCAGTAGGTTTTGTTGGTCCACCCTTCTCTGTTCGCAGGGAAGTTGCATCACCATCAATAGAGTCACGAGAAGGATACTGCTGTACATTATCAGTATTATTGAAAGATTTTGAATTTGATCTATCGCTCGAAAATTGGCCACCACCACTACTACTATGACGGTTACGATGATGATGATGGTGATCTGCGACTTCACCATCGCTGATATAAATTACAGGAGGAGGAGGGGATGGAGACTTTGAAATTTGATCATGTGACACAGGACGACCTTGTTTCTGACGAACAAGTTGGGCGAAAAAACTTGTATGGGACATTTTGTCATCTTGTGGAGCCGCCTTCTTGGGTAGTGACAGTGATTTAGGAGGTGTCTCTGGACCAGTCCTAATGTTACTAGACTCACTGTCTGACATCCTTTTTAACCTAGAAAATTTCCATAAAACAAAAAAATTCTATTTTATTATAAAATAGTACTGGAATCTATTTATTTACCTGTGTCAACCACCATGTGGCATGAAAATAAAATAAATGAAAATAATAAAGCTAAAGAGTACAGTACCCCCCTCCCTTACATTGCATACTCAGCATCATGTCTTTTCTTGATACTATTAGGACTAATAATTGCTTGTTTGCCAGATTTCTCTGATGGACTGGAATAAGGGAGGTGGTGGGGATGATTTCGTGGTAGTAGTTGTCTAGGGTGTAGTTGTTCTTCCAAAGAATGGAATTGTGACATGGATTTTTTGAACCTACAGCGTATAGGATAGAAAAAAATTCTTTTTTTTGAACAACTACAAGGTAAAATACATAAAATATTCTTCATAATAATAATAATTAGACAAACATCACCACAATATTAAAAACGTATGACACTGCGTACAGTGAAGTATATATGCCAAACTTACAATGTTTTTTCTTGTTCCTTTTTTTTCCTCTTTCGTAACCTACGTTCTTCATCATCCTCAATCGGTATCAAAGGGGCCTTCCTCTTGTACGACTCGAGGTGAGACATGTACGGCTCGTAAGCTTTCGGAGGTAATGGTGGTGTTTTTCCCAAGTATTCTATGGGAGGAGAATTAGATTCGTCATAACTTTGACCTCCAGTAATAATTGTAGGAATGGACACAGGGGACACGATCACAATCTTATTGTCATTTTTGGAGTCTAAAGAAGCATCTCCAGACGATGATGATGATTTAATAGGGGATAACAATAGTTCAGAAGAATGCTGTGGTTGATCGTCCCTTTCCTCGTCACTATTAATTTCTCCTGCTTCTGGTTCAGACAGAGTCCCGGATGACACGTCCGAGAACACATCCTCGTCCTCATGACTTTTATTTCTCATTCGATGTGACATCCGGTCACTGACCAGTTCATCCTCACCACGTCGGGAATAATTGTTGTTGTACACTGTCTTTTGTGACGATGAACGGGAGTAATGGTGACGACGCTCGTGTTCATCGTACCTTTTACTTTGATGAGAAGACTCTCTGTGGGATCTTCGTTCGTGTCTTCCCATATTCACAGTTAACAATTAAACTCACGTAACCACAATTAAACACAAACTCGTTCAACTTTTTCTGCTGCAGTGTGTGACGCCATTTTGACATGGAGAGTGGATTTCAATGTTCAACGCCGCACTCGTTCAAAGTTGACTTTTTTTTCCCTTGCAATGACATGAGCCGGGGTCACCGTTTTGTTTACTTGGGAGTTACCGTAACACATTTAGTGCAAATGAAAAGGAGTAGATTTTTTCATCATCATCATGGATTGACCGATTGACATGAATATGCCTTCTAAAGTGAAAAACTTGGCATTCGCTCTCCTTTCCATTTCGTAAGCTTCCAAAAGAATCCAAAATTTGTCAAAAATAAATATCTTAATGTTCTCTAATTTTGTCTGTCTTTGTATATTTTTTTAGTGTGACCAGTTTTATACTTTGCTTTAGTCGGCAACAGCCCGTAAATTTCATCGTTAAGGCTAGTAAACAGCTAAAAGTGAGTGTATTAAACTACTTTTTAGTATACAAATTTTATAAATAAATAATGTTCTTACATATTTATTGTCTCTTTTTTGATTTGTAGGAAAATCTACAAGTTGTCACAAGAGAGAAAAAATTTGAAGTGGATGACAAATATTTAATTGGTTTGGGTTTTCATAAAGAATACGTGAAACCGCAGTCTTCAAGTCCAATTGGCACTACAACTATTAACACACGAGATCACCGAAATCAAAATGGTACTTTTGATGGGATTCCTTTCGTCATTGTGTCCGCGGTAAATGAATTAATAATCGTATATAATTACAGAATAGTAAGGACCAGTTTATCCGTCACTTTTAGCCTGTTTATGACATTATTGTAATTTATATCTCAAGTACAAATTTTAATCTATCGCATTTGTTTTTGATCATTTTAGGTTAAGAGTAACCAGCTCTCTCAAGTTTCAAGTTTCCTCAAAAGTAAACATACCCATAATTCACCAGACTATTTTCATCAATGTTTAGAGTAGGTTTTTGTGCTGAGTATTTTTTCTCTAAAAATTCATTTGTTTTCTTTGAACAGGCATCAGTGGTCCCATATTTTCTGAAATGTCTGTCGTACTATGGGATTTAGAAATAATGTCACCTGAAGTTGAGGACACTGAAACATCTATATCAATCAAAAATTTTTGCAACTCTACTAGTAGATGTTGGGTAGAAACATTTAGCTACAATTATCCTGCTCATGTCAAGGACTTACAACTAAAAGCGTAAATTGAATTTTTCAATCATACGTCATTGTTTGAAAATTGCTACCAGAGTTCTTTATATTAATCGTTATTTTCTTTATTCATAGCTACCGACCTCTAATAATTCAGGTATTTACAGTTGATTTTCTTAATTTTTGCTGAAAGAAAGAATTCTTACAAATAGACATCACCTTATATTAATCGTATATAATATATTCTACAGACAATGCTAGAGAGAGGAGGTGGATGTGTCTTATGGGTATACATTTATTTATTTATGAGAAAAAATAAGTAAGAATAATTATTTTTCCCAAGACTCTTTTCATACTTTTCATGCTTTTTCTTAATAGATTGATATAGACCGAAGACTGTTACCGTTGTCCAAAAAATCATTTGAGGGGTTTCTTAATTTGGCTCTTAATGGAGGTAGCGGCATTGTTGGCTGGTCAACTCCTCATCCAACAAGCACATTGACTCATCCAAAGACTTTTGCTTATTTTCAAACGGTTGGTATACTATCAATATATCGATTTTGAGCCACAATGGGTCTGAATATTGACAAGGCAATGATTTTTTAAAATCTTTTTCGTTGTGTATTCTTTTAGGAAATGGAGAATTACTACTTTCATCGTATGATTGACTCTTCTCAGCTTCTTGTTTGCAATACAAAATTTGTACACACAAAGATTATGAAACCCTGGATAGAATGTACTTTAACATTAGCATGTATTTCTCCTGTTGGGGCTCAATATTCGGGTTGTCGTTTCGATAAAAAACCCCTGTATAGGTATAGCAGCTGTCACGGTTTTGAAAATTCAGCTTTGAATATAGCACTCGGGCTCGCTTTCCCTTTACATCAACCATACATTTCACGTTCACCAATCTCCCGTGAGACAAAGCAAACCATCAACTTGACTCAGACTACAAATGTTTAAAGAGTAACATCGACCAAAAAATGCAAACCAAAAAAGGAAAAGAAGAAAAATGTGACAAACATGATCGTTTTGTCATTTTTTTTAAAAAAAATACTATATTTATTGCACTTGATTGATCTCGTTTTTGTGATTTTTTTGTAGCTAATTGCCACACCTGGCAATGCATGTATATGATGTAAGAAAAATATTAGTATACTCTCTATTTAAGAATTTAGGGTGTGACCACTCTTTCTGATGACTTAGATTTACCAAACTAGTAATAATTAATTATGGTTAATAAACTATGAATAACTGATTAATTATGAGAAAGAGGAAATAAAAAGAAAGCCAGTTTTTGACAACCAAAATAACTTTTCGTTTCATAACTTTAATTGCGATTTTTTAAAGGACACTTATTATACAGGTACAAGAGTTTTGCAGATTATCAGTAAGAAAAGAAGGGACAGCATCATCATTGGAAGAAGGAACCACAAGTGTAGTAAAGACTTGTGGTTTGGAAGATAACATTTTCAGTTTATGAAAAAAGTTAAAAACACAATGAATATTTCGTCAAAATGATTTTTTTTGAAAAATAACAAATATTTGCTGGGTGCTTATACAAAGTAACATAATGATCAATCATTTTTCCGTCATAGCTATAAATTATTAGACAATAATATTGTAAATAGCAAGAAAAAAAATCGTGCCTCCATAAAAATTATAATAATAGTATTGTATAAAATTAGGTTTTACGTGTGCATGTTTGACTAGATGAGAACAAACTTTGACAAAAGTCGTGACAATGTGAATACATACAAAGTAAGTACAAGTATAGTGATATATATTTCTCTATCTGGTATAAATCCTATCATCAATATTATCTTTTTTTGTAGCATTGAACTAATTTTAGTATAAGATGTCATCCCTATAACATAATATAGTTTATATTATCATTCTCACAACTTTTTTCTCATTTTTTTCTCATTTTTTTCTCTTTTACAAAAAAAACATTCTCCTCTCTCCCTAACATTCGGACATTGAAGAATGACAACACGTGTATATAAAAAAATATATATAAAAAAAGGTAACTTAAAAAATGAGCTGAGAGGATAAAAAATATTTTAAACACGATACATATATCATGCAAACGAACTAAGATCACTTGCTTTGCTGTGGCCACCCTCATCATCATTGTCCACCCTGGAATTACTCCGTTTCCCATCTCGACTGTTGTATTTCCAAGCTCCATGTTTATTTCCACGTGGGGAACTGTCAGAATTTTTGGTTCCTGGAGTGCCGTCACTTTTGGGACTACCTTGATCATTGTCCGAGTCCTCGGCCTCCTCCTCCTCTTCCCCACCAGACTCGTCACGTAGTCCATTTGACAAGTCAACACCTTCCATATCATCAACTTCCTCCACATCAACTTCAATCTCTTCATCCTCATCCTCTTCTATGCTATTGTTGTTGTCATCCTCCAATTTTATCTTCTTGATTGTCTCAATATCCTCCGAGTAACCAGACTCGGACGAGGGGGTCACGACAAAAGATGTGATTTCAGGACCAGGAGATTCTATAGAGCTCTTGCTACTACTATGATCGAATCCATTTTTACTCAAATGAGAGTGTCGACTGAGTAGGCGAGAACTGTGGAGTGAGGATCTTGCAAGATTCCCTCCATGTGGATTCAGGATTGTGGGCACATCTCCCTCATGTTTACGCAAATGTCTGTGTAATCAAATGACAAAAGGTAAGATTCCATTCAAAATGGATTTAGAGAAATTCTCAAAATTTTTGTTACGAATTAATGTGTATATTACCTGTCCAGATTTGTTTGTTGTCCAAATGCCTACACAGAGATAAAGTAAAATTTATTTAGAATTGACATGACCATGACATTTTTACAATGCATTTTGAAAATGAATAATCCACTCACTCTGTCGCACAGTGGACATCTGAAGGGTTTCTCCTGAAAAATTTCAATTAAAACACATGTTATATTTCAATAAATATGACTCATCCCATCCCCAAACAAGAAATAAAACATGTAGTCGTGGTTTTTTGTCCATACCTTGTGATGAATATTTCGGACATGACGTTGAAGATTAGATGAGATGGAGAATGACCTTTCACAATATCGACACCTGTAGGGTTGTTCTCCCGTGTGTGTCCTCAAATGTCTTGTCAAATTTGCAGATCTTGGGAAAACCTTACCACAGTATTTGCATGTGTATTTTCCTACAAAATATATATGAATCATTACATAATCATACATTGACTGTGTACTTTTTAGCAATAGGATGAAGATTCAGAATTAGGATAAAATGAAGCTTCTATTTACTAACATAATTACTGTTGTAAATTTAAAAAAGGTATATAAATTACTTGAATCATGTCGACCACCACCATTTCCACTCCCTACAAAGATATGACAAAGTGTAAATTGTTATTTTGTGTCTTCCAAAAATCAAAGGAAATTCTTCTAACCAAGACATTCTAAATTATTGAAACTTACCAATGACATCATTAAAGGGTCTTTGAATGAGTTGTGAATTAATCTGAGCAGCAAATGGAAAGCTCCGACTTGAAGGATGATTGGGTAAAGCAGTTGGTAAATGTCTACCATAAAAGATTGGGAATCCATGGACGGCAGAGTTGACTGGACTTGGAGATGGGATTGGACCGGGAGAACAAGTTGGTTCCGGACTGGACACAATATTTTGATTTTCATCAACCCTATTTTTGGTGACTCTCAAATCCAAGGGTTCATCCTCTGTGTCCTCTCCATGACCTTTACTCGCTCCACGTTCCCTCTCCCTCTCACCAGAATTGTTGTTGTTAGGAGGGAGGATATGAGATTCTACTTGTTTGTGAAGTCGTCTGGACAAGTCAAATGGGATGAGGAGGTCAGGTCTAGGTCCTTGACCTCCCATACTATCCGCTGCTGCTGCTGCGGCAGCATGAATGAAAATATTTGGTGGAAAAGATGGTTGACTTTGGTCAGCAATTGCCATTGACATGTGACGTAGGACATTGTTGGCAGAGTACAAGCCAGAAGACGGGAGTTTGGATGCTTGGGCAGAAATTTGAACCATCATATTGTGTTGACTGTTGGTAACTTTAGAGTTGAGATTGTTCACTGCTGAGGAGAGACCTCCTTTCCCATCCTTCACTCTCATGTCGAATAGACCAGGAGGAGGGTACAAACCAAAGGGTAACCAGTCTAAGGCATTCATCGCATCCTACAAACAAAATAATAAATAAATACAAATATAAAACATATCCATATTTAAATTAACTTGTAAAAGAAGGAGAGAGAGAAAGAGAGAAGGGAAATATATGTGATGCAGTACACACACACGTTTCATGAAATAATGTGAGGATGTCTGCCAGCGCATGCATGCAATATTCCTTCATCATGTACAAGTTAACTTTTTAGAATCATCATCATAATCTTCTACGCCCAACTTGATTACAACCAACCATAAACTTTATCAACCCAAAGAGTGAAAGTAATGCACTCACTCAACAGTTGAGTAGTATAGTGTGGTACGGACAGACTGACGAAAGATGTTCCCTTTCGACAGAAAGAAATTTGTGCGGCGTTCCTCATGGCAAATATACGTAAGTAGACTTGTGAAGGTGGCTGGGTGAAAGGTCTATCTTTTTGCCAAGACAAGACAAGCCAAAGCCAGCCCAACACTACAGGAAAGACACACATCCCAAGAATTATAATAATTCTTAGGGTTGGTAATATTTAGTCTTTTTTGACAAGAGACTTGTCAAATTGTGATTTCTTTATTCCACAATTTTAACTTTAGACAGTAATGCTGTGGGATCCTCGATTTCCTCCCCTTCAACTCCCAACATTTCACAATCAATACATCTGTCTAACATACCTTTACTACATATACTACTTAGGTGTATTTTATTCAGACCACTCCCCTCCTCGTTCAACATGAACTAAATTTGCCTAACTGTGTTGCAGTCAAGTCAAGGTGAATACTGAAGAGACAAATAAAAATTTTGACTAAAAATTATAATAGGGTGGAACTGTTCATCCATGAATTCCGTCGGGGTGACACAGCAAGGATACACACAACAGTCAAATTACTGTGTGTATCTACTGCCCTAGTACATGGGTAGTAGAAGAATCTCATTTAGTTAGTAGCAGGACTCTTGAAATATTATGACGATGATGATGATTGTACATCTCTCTCTCTCTCTTGGTTTTTGGATAATTCTTTTTTTCCTCGCAACATTTTTTGGTTGACTGCGGTGTCGGGAGACCCCAGAGATCCCTCCTCTCACACAACTACAATTGTACAGTAGTCAAATTTGTAATGAAGGTTTCTGTGGCTTCACTTCAGTTGGTATTTATTTATTTTTTTTAACTGAACAATTTTTTTTGTCGAAACCCTCTATGTGGTTACTTACTCATTGAGTTGTCAGCAAGTCGACTCCTTAGGTCACACTTTCTCCGCCACTCACATCTCCTCCACACATACTGTGTGTGTGTGTGCTGTAGGATAACTCATGATTTTGTAGATGTACTACGTGTGTGTGTGCAATTACATTCATTATAACTCAGATGACTTGATATATAAAACTTTTGCTTTGGGGTGAAGGGATGTGTGCCCAGTGTGTGTTGCATTCCATTGCAATCCTAGTAGACAAACTTTCAGGTGGCTGTAACATAGGGTGTGTATTACAATTGAGAGTGAGAGAGCTCATTATCATCATCATTGCTCTCCTTCTTCTTCAGTCTATCCTTATGTTTGACGTCCTGATTGCCCTAAGCCAACTCAGTTAATAATAACAGCAACAGCATCAACAACTGCAATAGCAACACAGCTATTTTTCCCCCAAATTATTGCGCATTACAAGTAGTTAGTAATGTATAACTGACTTGCTTCTCCCTCTCTTTTTAAACTACAGTCGATGGGATGTAAATAAAAATACATTTTTGCACACACACACACACACAAAAGTCAAAAAAAATAAAAGTCTTTTGTTATTGTCCTGCATGAAGCTCATTTACAATTCCCCCTTCCCCCTCTCCTCTTCCACTTCCAACATGAACAATTTTAATCAAATGTGAGGTGTCTGCGGAGGAGGAAGATGACGAGCCGGGCGGCGGATGCTTAAGGAAAAGTGAGTGAGTGTGTCTCGATCGTGAGGATCGTCTACATATATGTCTGTTTCAACGTATCAAGTCGATACGCGCGAGACGACGACGTGGAGGAGGGGGTGGTGAGGAGGAGAGTAATGTAGAGATGATAGAAACGAAATTGTGTGATCCGCTTTGATAGCCCAAGGCAATGGAGCAAACTTTTTTTTTGCTTGCTTGCTGGCTAGCTATTATTATTACAATCTGCGGCTGCTGCTGGTTGTGCTGATCAAAATCTGTCCCGTGTGCCACGATCGTGACTCAGGTCTTTTTTCTTATATCACTTTACACCAAGCCCACGTTTATCTATTCATCCACTCTGCTCGCTTTTATAATTCATACACAAGTATATCCATCTCTATCATCTCTGTATTGCCTCGCTGGGCTCATTCTTATAAAAGTCTTCATTTTGCTAAGATAGAGAGACAGAGAGATGGGGGGGGGGGCAAAACCATTGTTGACTCTGTTTACATGTTAAAATCGTTGACTTTTCTCTGTTATATTCACGAAGGTGGAGTCCCTTTGTTTTCATTTTAATGGAATATCATGCAATGCGAAGAGAAGAGAGGGGAAAAAATACAACTAACCACCTTTTAAAAAGTCAAAGTGCGGACTTGGCATCGTATATATCAGTCAGATGTGAATACACACACCACAGTTGGGTTTAGAGAGGGAATCTCTCACATGGTCCCCCCAAAAAAAATTAGACAACAATGACGACGGACTGTAACCAATTCAACCGTAACCAAACGAAATCATCAGAGAATGTGTATGGGGCAAAAATACGCGAGGATTTATAATTACTCCACAACTTTCCTACATCAAAAGAGCTCCACTTTAGTTGGAAAAGACACACACACATAGTCAATTTCTTCTTCTTTTTCACCTACATATTGTTGTCGCTCGTTTTTTCCCCTACGAATCTGTCTTGAGCAACACATCATGTTTCAATTCTGTCTGCCGCTGGGTGAGTGTGTTTATATGTCATGTGTATGTGAATTTTTCATCGATATGCAAAATCTGTCAAAAAGATCAGTATTGGTCTGGGAATTCAAAATGAGAGTCCCTCAAGAGAGCCGGTATTAGAGAATCCATTACAAACAAACAACTCGTACTCGCATCCTCCTCCTCCTCCTATTCGCTTAATCTACCCGACACTTGTTCAGACGAGAGAGAGGGAACAAATTCTCAAGAAAGGATGACTATGCTGAAATTAGACACCTTCTTGAGACAATTTATTACATGATACTGGAATTAGCCATGGAAGCAAAGCTGTAAACATGTAAAGAATACAGACTAGAGATACACAGGCATACGAATAGATTTTTACAAGGCCGAAAGACAAGAGTGAATCCAAGCAGAACACGCGATAATCACAAAAAAATTCGCACATACATATGACAATACACACACAAACACAACAAAACTGAAGTGTACTCACTCTCTCAAGTGTGTACAGCTTTGTCTGATGAGGAAACAGAGCGAAACAGCATTTAAAGATAGCTTTCATGGCAAAGTAGTTACATCATTACACCAATCTCTCTCTCAGGTAGTTACAAAGAACACGAACGGTGTGTGTGTGTGTGTGTAACAGCAAATTACTTTACTTTGCTAGTTTATTGAATAATCCAAAACGAATTTAAAAGGTCATCCTATTCTTATCCTCGTGTATTGATGACTGCCTCCATTTATGTTTTTTTTCTTTACAAAAAAAAAAGATTGTCGATTACACGGGAATTTTTGTCTACGCATACACTCTCCCTCTTTAAATCTCCATCCCTGTCATCAATCAAATGTGTGTGTGTGTGTATCAGTCCGACTCTCTCTGTCTGCATAGCCAATTTACATACAAGGAGTTCCTTGAAAAGTAACGTCCAAACCCCTATAGAGTTATACATACTTGCGTTCTTACACCAGAAGTACTTGGAGTAACCATACTATAAGGATAAACTATCCCAAAAATTGTCGTCTAGTCATGTCATCCCCTGTTTACTGAAAATATATAATTTCCTTGGGTTTTGAGGAGTAAAAAGTACAGAGAAGCCCAAGTACTTCTTACGCACACATTGTATTGGATTTTTCATTGAGTTTGTTAAAAGGAGGAGAAAGGACTCGGCCACGCTCACAAATCCAATGTTGACAGCAATGTCACCAAATCCTGTGTGTGTCTGAACTCAATATAACTACATACAAACAAATCAGTTGGCAAGCCTGAATTAAATTTGACTCATTTTAAAACCATGGCAAGCGTTCTCATCATCATTTCCTTCGCCATGCTTCATGTCAACCTCCATCTCTCTCTCCCCCAAAATCGTCCAAGAGAAAAGTCCTCTTGGGATACATTTACTTAGGTATGTATTTACGCTAGAATTTTCCAATAATTTACAGTTACACCCTCTTAAGGTCACACAAATACAACACTCATCCGTAGAAAATAGAATACTCCGAAAGTATTGGTCTCTCAAAATAGCCTGTCTATTCACCATGTACGCTGTTAGTCATACATGGGATAATTGAGAATTATATGCAACTGCAAGGGAGAGAGACAGAGAGAAAGAAAAAGAGAAATGATTGAAGAAGAACAAAAGGAAGGATGAAAGTAGTAGAATTATTATTAAATGTAACAATACAATATTTTCTCGGAATTTGAGCTCCCTACACAGATACACACACAAACACTCCTGCGGTAAAGTTAATAATAGTAGACGTGGCTTCAATCTTACATCATCTCTATATACCCCCACCACCAAACTAACGTCGTCTTTTACAATGGTATACTTTACTTCTTTCCTAATATGTTTCATGTTTGTCTTGTACTTCACATTAAATAACAGAGATACTCCATTGTCCTCTCCGAGTATGGCTTTTTTGTACTAGTTAACCGTCCTCCACCGACTACCTGGAAACCCAAATATACCACACACTCAAGAAAAACACACACACATATGTCATTTCTATTCTTACTTTTCATAATGCAAGTGTGCTCTCGATAAAAAAAATATATGAAAGATCAGTGTGTGTTTGTGTAGATTTTACTCTCAATTTGAATATTTTCCCCCTGCCCAATTCATCCCTTCTGATAACAATTCTTAACTCTGTACGATTAAGATTTTCAATTTGAAAAGACGAGATAGAGAGAGAGATGGGGAGAAGTTGAATGATAATTTTTACGTACATTTTACAAAAGTAATTATTACTAGGCCGCGTGTGTGTGTAAATTATGTGGATGATGACATAACATGGAGTACAACAACTACCAACCAGACTAACAGTACGAAGTAAAATAGATTACAGATTCAGTAGGATTTCTCATGTTTGTACTATTATGAATTTTTTTGCAACAATATAAATAGAAGGAGGAGATTGTTGTGTGTGAGTGTTGGTACTGTTACTGTTTCTTCTCCTCCCCCAAATCCCTTGGATAGTAATCATTTGCTTTTTGTAATTTGATTTTTTTCCTTCATAAAAATACTTGTGTATGCACACCACAACACCTAGACAAATAACAACATTCTATTAATGATAGACTGGGAGAGTGAAAATCCACGATTTTACCATGAAGAAGAAGGGGAGGAGGAGGAGGAGGTGGGTACATAGGATGAGATGATTACCTTCAAGTACTATAATATTCTAGTTTATTGAGGTCGACTAGCGATTTTTATTTAATTTTCATCCTGCTCCTCACAATTCCTCAAACACACACACACACACACAACTTGACACGTTAGCTCCCTTGCACTGAATTTATAATGACATTATATATATGGTATTGGTAACGTCGTCGTCCTTTGAGGACGACGGCATGATGATGTGTGAAGGGAGAAAGAGAGTCAGAGAGAAAAGAGATGACAATAACGACAAAACAGGATGATCCAAGATGAAAACGAAATGAAAATGAAAATGTGATCTTCTAAAGTCAAATGCATGGACGTTGACATGTACACATTTTGTAGGAGAGAGAATGATCACAGTTATTAGTTTAGATCCTCTCAGATAATAAAATTTATGGTAAACAAAGTATGAAAAAGTTAATGGTAATAATAAGAATAAAGTAGATAATTATAGGAAGGGTGTGGTGGTTTTTAGGAGAAACTAGATCATAAGGTTTGAGGAGGGGTGTGTCCCACACTCATCTCTCCTGCTCCTAACTGACTTCCATTCCAACTTACTACTACTCACTCACTCCTTACACACTAACTACAATCTATCTAACTAACTTAACTAGCCTTCTTCTCTTCTCCTCTCCTCTTCGTATGGTTATCTGTCTTCTTCTCCTCCACATACCTATACATCTCTTTACAATCAACTCAATGTACGCATCACCTTTGAGAGAGATGCAAGTTTGTTGTTGCGGACTCCAAAAAAGAAGACAGACACACACACACAGAGGAGAGACTCCATTCTAATTTTTTCATACCCCTCCACAACATTTTTACTCTGATTTACAAAGGCAACAAAGTACTGTATACTTTTCATATATATAACGTTTCTTTTTTCCCCCTTAACTCATCTTCTCTCTCTCTGTAATCACTTCCACACACACACTCACTCTCATTCACTCTCGATCTATATATTAGAGCAGAGAGCAAACAGAGACGCAAACACGCTGTTGATGATCACCATGATCATGATGATGCGCTGATACAGTTATACAGATAGAGATAGAGAGATGAACTACCTGTTGTAGTGTAATGAAGGCAACATATCAAATAAATTTTAACATCAATATTACTATTAGAGGTTGACTTGGAGGAAGATGCGAATTGTGTGATGATGATGCTGCTGTCTTTTTTTTGTGCCCGTCCGGTCGTCACTTTCTCTCTCCAATTGCCTTTTTTATTTAACCAGAGTAGTAACAACAACTATGAGATTACCTTTTACATTCCTCCTAACACATTCTAGAGAGAGAGAGAGAGAGAGGGAGAGAGACATCAGATCACTCTCATCCTCCTTATCATCCGTCTTTCTTTATTATTATTATACCAGAGTCTACAGTATCAGGATGGTTATAAAACCCATGAACCCTATGATCTCTCTCCCATCTTTAACACTCTGTTGTGTGATCATCATCATCGTCGTCTCCTCTTTGATACACTTTTGCTAATGTGATTCACAACACAATCTTCTCTACTACCACCACTACAAGTCAGTCATTGTTTTTCCCCGACTGACCTCCAAGTGTCAAAGTTGTATGCTCATGTCAGAGAGAGTCTCTTGTTCAAATAAACCAACAACTGGTTTTCACAGCCAGTTTCTCCTTCATTTTATCCAGAAATATTGTAACACAGATGCACACACACACACACTAAAATTAAATGCTAACAGAATTATTATTATTACTATGCTTCATGTATTTTATATGTAAATTCTTCAATCAACTTGTCTAGTTACTTTTCTGCTCCTGGCTGTCACGTCCAAAGATATACATGCAACATGCAACACACACGTATACAAAAAAAAAACTTAATGTGAAACAATGGACTGATTCTCTTTCTATCCATCTCCTTGTATGTTGTAAATGTTGAAAAAGTGTCAACATTTCTTCTCTGTGATTTCGTTACAAATTCCTAAGGAACTCAGGTGCACAATATCAAAAAGAGATAACTTTCTACAGGATTAATTCATGTTACACACACACACACATGTGTGTGTGTTGTCGAAGTCTTTCACATCAGAGTAGATTCCGAAAGAAATGCAGACTGAATTCCCTTGAATGTCTCTACTTGTCTGTCTGTGAATACACAAAATAGTTTGGACGTGTGTGTGTAGACAAAGTGTAACGATGAAATTGTTCATTTTAAAAAATTGTAATTGAAAAATAAAAATTTTACCTTCAATCAGAAACCAAGTATTATATATTTTCTCTTTGACGTGTCCGTCCCTGCTTGTGTGATGACGATAATTCGTCGATGAGGAGGGAAATCAGTAAACTTGTCACGTAGAAACACACTCAAGCACCATGTTTACTATGTATTTAATTATAATTGTTATCCTTTTTTTCCCTTAACGAACACTTTGATTAGATTCAAACAATATTATATTAACGGCAAAATATATATATTCTCTTTTGCGAATTTCGAATATATAGGGTAGGAGAACAAAACTCAATACTTTTCTTCTTTGTCTTCACTTCTCCTTTTTTTCACAAAAGAAGGTATTCGAGACGCACAAATATTTTGGCAAAACTTTTCTCTAATGTTTTTCTCTCGAGATGATCACAGTAAAGTTCATATAATGTGTTTGTAAAAAGATGTGTATGTACAAAAACAAAAGTATAAAAAAGTAATTATTATGTATTTCACAAAAAAAAGAAGAAAGAAGAAGAAATGTCGTTGGTTGAAAACTTTGACAGTTGTTTTAAAAAAAATCTTTTTTTTGGAAGAATGACTTAATTTTTTCGTTGCTGACTATGAACCGTTGAATTTCTTTCCACACAGCAAGTGACAACAAAATCCAGCACCTTGTGAAATAAATTTTTTTGTACTGATGATGAACATTTTGACACACAGACACAAAGTTGGGTTTCTCGTCAAACGGGACGGAAAAGGAGTAGTTGGCACGTGGGTCGTTCCATGATTTCCTCGTTGCCGGTTGAGAATTCAAACTTATTTTCTCTTGGCTTTTTCCTTTGTCACCCAAAAAAAACTCAGCACAACAACAACTTGTAATCCGATTTTCTCGTCAAAAACTGTGATTAAAACTGGATCCTCCTTTTTCTTCGTTGTAGCACAAGTAAGTATTTCTTATTATTAAAAAATAATTCCAACGATATTTTTGTACACGATTGTAAAATTTCCAAAAAACTTATTTTGTTTGTGTTGTTTGTTGTGTGTAACTTGGCAGACTGAGGTATGGTTAATGAATGAAAGTAAGAGTGAAGAATATGTAATAATAAAGTTGTATTGTATTTTTAGAAGGTGATGGCTGGATGAGACGACTTGAGGGAAATGAGAGTAAAAGTGGAAAAAAGGAATTTTTTTGGGTAAAACTTTGAAGGATGAACTTGTCGGTGGTGTGTAGTAATACAATGTGTGTAATTCAGTTATATTATATTATAGGTTGACAGACGAAGCTGTGACTGTTGCAGACGACTATGAAGGCGATGAAACAATGACTGTCTCAATAACAAGACACAAGACACAGGAGGAGAGAAGAAGAAGAAGTGGAGGAGGGACAAGAGCAAAATGTGAGTAAGAATAAGGAACAACAAACAGAGACAGTATACAAGTATATCTAACAAAAATATGGTAAATCTTGGTGAATAATAGAAAATAAGAAGGAGGTGTTTTAGTGTTATGTCCTCAGTAGTATTACGTGTAATTGAAAAGGAGTTGAGGGGGAAAAGACAGAAAAATGATAATGATGATGATGAAGGAGAGTAGATGAGGAGGAGGGGAGGTGGATGTGTGTATTTGAGACAGGGAGGATTACAGAGGATATGGAGAAGAGACGATATGGGGCCGCGTCCACCATCAAAATGCCAATAAGACCAACTGACTCACCCCTTGCCTCTTGGCAAAGGAAGGCCCACCATACTTAACAATGTCATGTAAACAGTAGAGTAAGTACTTTGGTCATATAATGGAGTAAGTGAGTGAGTATACAGATCTACTATTTAGCAGGAGTAGTTGTACACATCTCTTGAGAGAGGGGCAGAGAACATTAAAGGTGTATAGACAGATAGAGGCATTAGGGGTATTGTTGGGAAAAAAGATTGAAGCAGTACAATGGGCACACACTGTAAAATACTCAACTCTGCGGAATCAGATTAAGAGAGTAAAAATTTGTCTCTCTCTCTCTCTGTCTCACCCTCACACTCTACCTCATGAAGCTATTCACCCCCTTTATCATCATCCGTTCAGTGTCTACCTTTGATAATATTCTACACTCACTCTCACTCGAGCAGTCTTTATTATGGTCTCCTCGTTGCTCGAATTTCAATATAATACACAAAAATTTCTTTAGTTGCAACTTTCTTAGCCACCAACTTTAACTCTCATGCTACACACTCCTCACGTACGAGCAATATCTCATTTTTTTGATACTCCTCGTCCTTACCACTTTTGCTCTTTATGAAAGATATTATTGTACAATATATATATTTTTATATATCCTTTCCGCATCTTCGAGATTCACCGTCCCGTTACCACCACCATCATCATCATCCATCCAAACACTGTAATGTGTTGAATAAACCTTAACCATTCCATGGTGTTAGTGTTAGTGTTGGTGTTGGTATGTGTGTGTGGAGGATTGAGGGATACCTTAAGGGTGTACATGGTTTGAAATTACACTACACAGAAGTATCATGCATGAAGAGAGTACAGCATAGTATGTAGTTTTTTTGATAGTCACACACTCACACACAATCATTTCATGTGTGTTTGATTTTTTGAAACTGTATCATAACATAATGTAGTAAGTAGCTTAGGATTCGTCTGGTACAAAAGAATGTATTATCATTTAGAAGAGTGAGTAACAATAAAAAGTGAATCTGGTGTGTGTATCATTGACATTCATCCAATACTATTAGAGAGAGAGAGAGAAGTTAAATGCTTCTGAATGCAAAACAGGATTGTGGGTAATGAAACGGTTGATACATTTTGCCTTATATTCACACACACACACGCATCAATAATGTAAATATGTACTGCCCTCTTCTTACACACATAGTGTAGTGTGTGTGTGTGTTGGCTATTGTTGTGTGTCCTCCGGTGGTGGTTCTTACCTTGTTTCCCTCTCTCCGTCTCCAAATACTTTTAGAGAATCTGCAAGGGTGTGGTCACTTCTTCTTTCTTCCACTCTTCGTCTTCTTGTCCTGTCCCAGACGAAATACATAATAAAATACACTTCTCTCTCCTCTCCTCCAAGACACAAGACTTCTTTATTTTGGGTACCTCAATCGTATCTTGCAAACTTTATCGATAATATTAATCACCATACTTTAACATGATCTTTATAACCTACATAATGTTAATATCATTATAATGCGTACAGAGTAGAGGAGAGTAGCTGAGGGTTCCTCCGCATCCATTTAGATTTGGCATCTTCCATCATTTTTAACTTGTTTATTGTTGCCAATTGACTCCCTGTCTCTCCCCCCCCCCCTTCTCTCCCCCCCCCCCCCCCCTCTCTCTCGTTGTACTTGAGACAAGGCTTATGTAGTGTACAATGTACCATCCCTCTCTCTCTCTCTCAAACACACATGTACTACCTAATATATTCGACTACAAATCTTTTATGACCAATTACCCTATGTACACTGGTCGAAGATGTGTTTGATACTAATTTATTTCTCATTTTATTGCGGAAACGAAAATCAATCCATTTCATGATTGTCACTCTCTTACTCCTCCTCTCGAATATCTCGATCTCTTCACACACACACACACACAATCCCTTACTATGTACTTGTAAACTAATGTAAAGTATCACATTCATTTAAGTTACTGACCATTTCTTCATATCAACTTTTTTACATAAATTTGTCATCCTCTTGATCTCTTCTCCTCTCATCCTCCTCCTCATTCCCATCACATCCATATGAATGGACCTTCGGAAAGGGCGTTTAAAATCCAATCATCTTGTTTTTGCTCAGATGATTGAGGGGAAAAGGACATCCGTTTGAGAGTTTGAACCAAATTATGTAATTTGTAAAAATTCCAGGTCGGAAATCCCAGAAAGAATTCTCTCCTCCTCTAGCTCATTCCATTCTGTAGTCTCTCGATGGGAAGGCTTCTCAACCACATTTTGACTTTTATTGATTGGAAAAAATGGAAGGAGTCTGACTCCCTCCTTCCCTCTCGTATTATTTATGATGATCTAGGACGATCACATAATAATAATAAGAAGTTCTCGTCAATGTAAATTACTCCACCCTTTTTACATTTTGCTCACTCCATTTCATTGCTCAAAGCTCCTTATTCCAAAAGTTAGTTGCGTATAATATAATATTCTTGTAAATACTTGTGTACTCCACTCTGTCAAGTGTAAGAAGAATCTCTTCTCTCTGTATTATTGTAATACTTGTGTGCCCTCTCAAATGATTATCCCATTTTATTGTTAGTTTATGAGATGTACCTCTTGTGTACATTATTTTCATCATCATCGTGAGTCTGCCCCATGTATCTGTGTGTGTGTGTATTATAGCGTATTTGGCCAGGTTCTATTGTGATCCCCTCTCTGTGAAAATATGGCTCAAATCCATTGTTGTATACGACATGGCACGCGTCCCTCTAATATATCTGTGTATCAGCCTCCATTCTGTTTTTTTCCTTTACAAGAATCTTATTCTACTCATCTTATACACACACACATACACACACAATAATTGTATCACACACTTTTATGTCCCTCCTTCATGATCACCATTTTATAATCCATTATAATGTATATATTATAGCTCTTTACCTGTGTCTGTGCTTAGCATATTTCATCTAATTACTCACTATTTTGCACCTTGTTCTTTGAGGGCTTCAACTTTTTTCTCTCCTTTTCCCTTCTCCTCTTTCATCTCAATCAAGCCAAATGTTGGCCAGTGAAGGGCGAGGATTTTCCCCAAAAATCTGGGACTCAGATTCCAATCTACTATTCTACATGTACATCTATATTATGCAACAACAAATTTTTTTTCGTCTTTCTAACAAATTGACTGGTAATTAAGGATGCTGGACATGCCACCATGAGAGAGTGTGAGTGTGTGTGTGTTGATGAGGAATAGAGGACGGACAAAAAGTTACAACAGTTACAGCTAGGCCTCGATGATGATGATGGTCGGCTAATTCCACGGTAGTAAAAAAGACATACTCAATGGACCATGTTTGAAAAACACACCCACCCACCCATTATACAATAATATTAGTTGGGCGACTCTTGGTCCGATCCAATGAAGGTTTATTGGAGGAAGGCAGAGAGAGAGAGAGAGAGGAGGCCTACAGCTTGCGGCTGTTAAATCATAATAATAATGTTGTATAATAATAAGAGAGAGAGAGAGAGTCTTTTGCCGACCGACAAGGAGTTTCAATGGAAAATAAAATAAATCATTGAATATTTCACGTCCGTTTAGACTGTTACATGATTTTGGTGTAGCTGCGATGTACCTTTCGCATCGTCATATTCTCTCATATTATATGATCCATCTTATTGGCGTTAAATATCTTGTAGAACAATTTTTGTGCACACATGCACACAGTCGACGAGGGATACTGTGTGTAATGTAATTCTAATCAACTATATAATTGATTGTGTATGACTGAGATTACGCATTTTACATGAGATGAGATGTGTGACTGCTATTTCTTGTTCTTGTTTCTTTCTGAGGCGGCCTGGAAGACGTGATGCTATCAATATTTTACTCTTTCGCCCTTCTCGCCCTCCCCCCTTCAGTAATCCTGAATAATAATGACTAGGATGATGATGAGGTATGTGAGCATCTCTAATGAGTTGTGTAATAGTTTCCATAATCATAATCATAATAATGTATGTAGGAGAGAGAAAGAGAGAGAGACCAAGAATTGATGTCTTCGGTGAGTTAATTTTTCATTGTACAGTGCACGTCTATATCTGACTGCATGTATAAAACTTGTAGATATTCGAGTGAGGACAATACTACAAGATATTTGTATCAGTCGCATTAATCTGCAATATGGTGCTCTTTGCTTTTGCTCTGCAATCACCATGGATTCTTGATTTTTATCATCCTCTTTCTCACATTGGAGATGCAGATGTGCGGATGGATTGTAATGTCATTCTACATATGTAACAACATTTTTATTGTAATTAACTTTAAATTCCCCGTGGGTTACCTCTCTCTCTCCTAAATGACTCTCGTCCTTGTCCACCAAAGAGTGTAATCTTTAATGAGGAATTGAGAGACAGGAGAATTCATTTCCTTGATAATTGTTATTTTATTGCAAAATATTTTATTCTCTTTCCACACCTTCACACACTGAACGCTCCACGTTACTCCATTACAGAAATGTCTCGAGTGTTGGACGGAGGAAATTCTTGGAAATATTCTGTAAAATCTGAACCTCGTCCACAATTTAATCTCAAGACTTGAGAAAGGATTTTGTGGACAATTTGGGGTGTAAAAAGTGACTGGCCACTTGCCGAATGATGATTTTCGTAGAAAGTACACGCACAATTGTGAGGGAAATGGGGTAGTAGAGTGGAGTGGAGTAGAGGATGAGGGGAAAAAAGACATTAGTGAGATGAAAAATAAATGCTACTACTTTTAAGTTTTTAAAATGAAGACATGAGGACGGTTCTCCCCCTTCTTGAAGTTGTAGTTGAAGTAAAAGGTGATTCGATTCACTTTGGTCCAAGTGAAATTAGATCATTAATCTTTTACAAGCGCGTGAATTCCTCCTCTGCCACTGTGTCAATAAAAATTCATTTGAGTTTAAATAAAAAGGTTGAAACTGTAATAATGTAATGGCAGGAGCAATGAAGGAAACACCTAATGTGTCAATTTTTTCTCCCTCCTCCACCTCCACCAATTGTTACAATTGAAAGAGGAGAACTCTTCCACAATCAAGACGAGGGTGATTAAGGAAGGACCATGTATGAACAGGTAAGAGAGAGAGACACACACACACATTACTGCTCCTACAGTTTTTTTCCATTTCATTCAATCATAATTTTATATTACCAAGTAATTTAGTTGCTGCAGTGTACTTTTTCCATACACACACACGGACAGAGGGGAAGAGAGAGAAGATGCATTATAATGAAAAATCAAGCTTCGGTCATCCTCTAAGAAAGTGGACGAGACGCACACACAGATGCACAGAGAGAGAGAGAGAGAGATGAGGAGAGATGATGATAAAAAATCGGAGCAAGAAATTTGAAGTGAGATTATTAAGACATTCACATGAAATCAGCCGTAGACATTTCAATTATTCTGAGTATGTACAGTAATAATGATGAGACTTTTAACTTGAAGGAAAGGCAGGCATGTGTCAGGTAGGACGGACCATATGAAAATCTGTCCAACACACACACTCACTCCACTTGCAGTGGATTCTACGTGGAAAAATATACATTCTTTATACGATTATCAAAAAATGTTACAAAGTCCTCTCCCTATTTTCAGCTGAGATTTTCCTTTTGGACAAATTGTGGTTAAATTTGACTAATTCCTCTCCCTCTCTCTCATCGCTGACTAGAGAGACTGTGAAGGAATCCTCCTCCTCATCAGTATTCGAGACAGGGAAGGAGACAAAATAGTGAAAATATCGGAGGGAAAGGAAATTTATCCTCGAGTCTTCTTCACTTTTTTTGAGAGGAGGAAAAAATTTCACACGAAAGTGTACAAAAGTGAGGAAAAGAAACACACACTCACTCACTCTCCTTTACTCTGACTCATGTGTGCGTTACCTGTTAATGTGTCAAAAGCCTTCTCTCTCTTGAGTTTCTCTCTCCTCCTCCCCTCTGCAATAAATAAAATATATAATATTGTGTGTAGTCTTTTACCTTAAAACCACCACGTAGACACACACACACACACAGAGGAGAGAGAGAGAGGAGTGGAAATGTGTGTTCCGTAGTAATTACAATGCTCGTGAAAAATCTCATCTTGTGTTGACATATTATTACAACTAGGAAAAGTTGTACACACTGTAAAAATGTGGATGTGGATTGGATCGTACAGAAATGTGATGAGGACGGTGCAAGTTGGTGATAGGCACACGACGGCATAACCTTCTTGTAATCTCCTCCTGTGTGTGTGTCTGTGTGTGAGAGAGAGTGTGTGTGTCATATTGTGGAGAGTCTACCAGAATATAATCCAAATCAGACAAAAAAAACTATGTATTAGATTCCTTAATGCAATATCATGGCAGAGAAGAGAAGAGGGAGTGTGGTCACATCCAGAGAGGTAGACACACTCTTAAAACATGATCAAATTTAAGTGTCGACCATGTCATAATAAAATAAAGCTCATTTGTTTTGTACCAGTCTCTCACACCAACTACTCTATCTACTTTTCCTTCTCTCTCCCTTCTCAAAACTTTTCAGAATTTAGAGTGTGTATTCTTTATGGTTATGGATCTCTCTCTACATCTTGACCCTAGCTTTTCCCATGTGCCTTTCAGCCTGTAGCCGTCTCTCTCTCTCTCTGTTGCGTGTGTGTATTGTGTATTATGTATCCCCTCCATATTAATAAAGGATGAAATTGAAACTCTCGAAGCCGCATACTAGCATCATGAAGAGTGTAAGTGTGTGTGTGTGTGTAATGAGTCAATGAGTAATGAGAAGAATTACGGTAACCACCTAAAAACACTTCACATATTGTTTTTGTTTGTCCTCCTCCCTCCTCCTCCTGGTTGAATATGAATAAGAAAAATGGATGGAACAAAAAAATGAAGGCACACTTTTGAGAGACACGATCTATTCTGCTCTGCTCCGCGCTGCGGTGTCTTTATAATGATACCTCTAATAATAACACTAAATTCCTGTACACATTACATATATGGTAGTCCTGTTGTCTGTCTGATGTGCACAAGACGTGTGTATGTGTGTGTGTGTGTGAAGGAAGGAAAGGGCTATCATGTGTTTTATCCTTGATTAATAACTTGCCCTATTCAGAACTATTTAACTGACACACACACACACGTTGTGTGTGTCTACCGCTGATTACGTCAGGGAAAGAATTGTTTTGTTTCATAGCTGTACACTGCTTGGCTCTTATTTTACATAACGTAACCGTACAATCTTCCATTTTGTCTTGGGAAGAGAGAGAGAGATTTTTCCCTGACACAATCCACACGCTGTGCGTACGTAACGTACAGATACGATAGAAAAAGAGAGAGAGAGTGTGTAGAACTCCGGCACACGCCCTTCCTATTTATAAAAATAATAATATCTCGTCCACTCTTGTGTAATACTCTCTCATCTCCGTCCATTCATCATTTAGCTTCGGAAGTCTCAGGATCTCATGTAAAAGATCTGTGTGCCTGTCTCTCTCTCTCTCTCTCTCTGATCTGAATGATTTGCATCACGAGTTGACAATCTTGACAAAGTCACTTTTTTCCTCGTATTATTTTGTCACGCACAATCTTTGTACGTCTTTTGAGTCTTGTAGTACATTATAATATTGGATTTATGGATTGAGAAACTTTTCACACACCACAACTCACATGACATGACTGGTCCATGTCTGACTCTCCAAAGTTGAGAATTACAATCACCCCTGGCATTTAATCCACTCATGTTTCGTGAAATTATTGTTTCGACGATTGTAAACCCTCCCTCCATCTTTTTTACATGACTTTATTTTGCTTCGAGATTTATTTTTTCTCTAATATTTCCACACATTTTGTCTCCTGCTTTCACTTTCATGTCCAGAAGGCCTTCTCTCTTCCTCTGCCTCTTATTGCTAGTTGGGCTACACACAGAACAAGAGGGAAAAGATCTCGTGCCATTTTTTATGGAATTCGTGTCCATAAACTATCATAGAGGAGGAGGAGGAGGCAAAAAAATAAGATATTGTAATGTACCTTGGATCAGCTGTGAGTGTGTGGTTTAAAAAAGCTTAAATAAATACTGCAGGTATATACACACATACGTGTGTGTGTGTGTGTGTTTTGAAGGCGGGGATGAAATTGTGAGCTTTTTGATCTCTCTCTCGATTCCCTCGTGATTCCAAGTGATCATCTTAATTAAGGATGCGGACTCATTGGAGCGTGTGAGAGAGTCTACCTTCCTCCTCCTCTTCAGGGATTAGAGATTATTGAAAAAAATTTTGTGGGACCTGACTGTGAAAATTTACTTATTGAATTAAGAAGAGTGGAGGGAGAGGAGGAGGAGGACGTCAATTGGAATGGCATTGGAAAGTCAAATTATGCAAAAATATTGGATGAGAAAGGAAGACTCTCTCTCTCTTTCTGGTTTAGTCGTATGAATTTTTTTCCGTCTATGAGAGAAAGGGAGAGAGAGAGGAGTATGGTGTATGGTCAATTAAAAATTAGATTAGAAGGGAAAATGTGGTTAATATTTTGAAGTATGCACATTTTTTCGTGTGTGTGTGCCCACTCCACACACACGTACTGAGAGAGTGAGACAAGGGATTTTTTTTGGCAGGAGGGATGAAAGTGAAGAAAAATGTAATGAACTATTAATAGGTTTTGCTGCTGTTCTGGCCGTTTGGCTCATTTCGTGAAACATAAATTCTAATTAGGATACAGGAAAACGAAGGGTTTTCCAATTATTGTACGGACAGAGAGAGAGAGAGAGGAAGGGAGAGAGAGAGAAATAGAGATCAGTTCTGCCCACAAGAGATAAACCAAGAGGGAGACTTTCATTCACTTTATTAAACAGTTTTAAAGGTGGCCCTCTCCTCATCGTCACTCCACATGATTCATGATAGAAATCAGGAGATAAATCCCCCTTCGTCCTGCTTCACTACACTGCAACCTGTCCACAATTTTTTAAAGAGTATTTGCACATTTTTTTTACAAATATGCACAAAAAAATTTGGAAACCACAAGAAATAATGTGCACGGAAAAAAGGGAGTGGGATTCCGTAAACTTGGAATGTCGATACTGTGTATCTGTATTTGTGTGTTGATTTCTTTCAAGAAACAATGTGGTTATAAAACTAAAGACTGTTGACGTAAGAGAGAGGCAACCATAATATTAGTGTGTGTACAATACCTAATAATCAAAAAAGGGGTTCATGTAAAAAGGTTTCCTAGAAGCTGTGTATTACATTGCAATTGCAATCACACAATTATTATAAGGTTTCTCTCTCTGTTGTCTGTGTGTACTTGGGACATTAAGAGTGGGTATCACAAAGACAAGGTAATATTACTACCAGTATATGCCTTGTCGAAAATAATATGGTTCTCTTTTACATTTTTCTCTAAATCTTGACTGTGTATGACTGAGGAGGAGAATGGAGGGAGGGAAGAATTGGGTTAAATACGTGACAGAGAGTAGTCTCTGTTCTCTCTGTCTGTGTGTGGAGGAGACATGTAGCAGTCACAGATGAATGAATGCATCATTCGATCGCTTTATTGCGTCCTCTTATAAAATATTCCTCTTTGTATATCTCCTGTATCTCTATATATCCATTAACGTTGGTCTTTAAGCGATTCTAAAAGGATAAGAGGAGGAGGAGGAAACTCCAGAGTCAGCTCTCCTGCTTCTTTTTTTGTACATATCATTTTATTGAATAGAATAGCAGCATCCACACTCACGACCGACCGCGACTGGGGGGGATGCATTAGACTACATATTTGTCTATATATCTCAGTTATTAGTCTACACACACACACACAAGAGAGAGAGAGACTCACTTTTATCTTCAAATTTTGAAGCATTTCTTCACTCCATTCTCCTCCTCCTTCTCTGTACTGGGATATTAGAGACGGAGTATCCAAATAGTGGAGGCAGAAAGGGAGGAGATCGTCTTGCCGGTCTCTTCACATCATTTATTTATTATATATACTTAACTATGTACCAACTCGGACTGAAATTGTGTGTGTGGAGTGGGGAAGGGAGGAAATTGTGTATGATAAAATGTATTTTAATGTAGGATCATACACAGACAGTAAAGTATATTTATATAGACGAGGAGGAGGGGAACAATTTACTCTTCACCACCACAACAGAGAGTGAGTGTACAGACACACACAGAGTAACAGAGACAGAGAGACAGTGTAACTGTCAATCGGTGATTAACTCTCAGTACAGTTTACAGTCCTTCATATTACGTAACATTGGATTGCATTGCTCGACTCTCTTTTCTTCTCTTCTCTCTCAAAGATCCAAGGCTTCAGTCTCTCTCTCTCTCCACCACCAACACCTACTTTTTTTAATCCATTACTTACCTTCTAATTCTAATCTATTGAAATGCATCTCTCTGGCTCTCTTTCCATCGTACGTATTCACGCAGAGCAACGTGTATTCTCTGTGTGTGTGTGTGTGTGTGTTTGTGTGCACATCCAACTTATATAATTTTTTTCAACTTGATTGAGATTCTTATCTCAATCTCCCTCAATTCATGGAATCAAGTCCTTCGTTGTCTGGATAGGGAGGAAACTACAAAATTTCCTCACTTTTCATCTGTCCCTCTTTTACCAATCCATTGTCTGACACGGCGACCCTTCCATGACCCTGTCAATTTCTATGCTTTCAATTGTCATCTTTTTATTTAAAAAACAAAGCTGCACATGCAAAAGTTTCTTTTGCTTTCATACGAAAATGGATTCAACGTTTCCTTCCATTTAAAAATATTTCGTTTCCACAAAATAATTTGTGCAAAATAATCATTTTGCAATTAAATTTAGTTTTCTTGATTTGGAATCAAGAACCATTTGTGCATTTGATTTTCAGTATGTTTTGTCAGAAGCGTACTAACAAAATTTTGGATTTTGCCGCCGAAAGCGGGACAAGGATGGGTGTTAGAATTAGTGAGACGAGGAGCAGTCAAGACAATTGCCATGAATTTTCCAAGTCCCCCTTCCCCTCTCCTTGTCAACTTATTTTTTTTGTTATTTGTATTCAGTATTTTGGAGGCGAGTGACAATCAACTCTTCTGCGTGTGTGTGTGTGTGTGATGTAGCTCTAGGGCGGAGAGGAGATGAGAAATTGGAGCGTAGGCTAATTAATTCAGTCAGACTCAGACACACACACACACATTGAAATGGATAATTCATCCGAAGATGCTTAATATTCCCTTTTTATTGTGATGATCATAATTTATTATTTTCCCTTCCCCTGCTCATCCTGACAATACAACAACAAGTAACAATACAATTAAATTGACACACTCCTCACACGTGACATAATGGGGTGATCCCAACTCCATTGTCCTGTTGAGGATCATGAAAATAATTAGGGTGTGTGGGGGATGAAGGGGGAAGTGTAATATATTTTTGATTATTAGTTTTAGACAGACGATGATTGGCTGTTAATTTTGAGTGAGAGGACAGGTTGGTCATCTTAACTCCCTCGCTGTACTTTACTTTATTTATAGCTGACGAAAGGAATTGAATGAACGTGTGATTGAATGACCAATGAGGACTATTGAAAGATGCGTATGAAAAGGGAGAAGAGAGTATTGATATTTAGAAGAGGGAGGACAAGAGAGAGTGAGTGTGTGGATAGTATTATTGAATTGGCTATAGTAAATAAAGAAGATGTTCCCCATTGCCATTCGCCAAAGTATCGACTAATAAAGTTGGAGGCAAAATAATAGACATGAATTCAGGCGGAGTTTTGACTCTCGACGGCAATTATGAAGCTCCCCTTCTCTTCTTCTTCTTCTTATGTACATCCACATCACTCTCTTTTGGTTTCGCAATAATTCGCAGGATTTTTTGTGTTACTCCTCTCTCCCTCCCTCTCACAAACACACACAGATCAGATGTATTACACAGACAGAAATCGCCTTTTCATCCTTCGTACTGTCTTGTATCACACAACCCTTCCCCTCCCTCTCTCATCATCTTTTATTTCTATCAAGTGACTATCGTCGTGACTTGATAGACTCGACTAAAAACAACAACAACAACAAGGAGAAGGAGAGGATGAAGAGGAAAGGAGCAACCTTGCTGATATTATTTGGTTGTAAAGGACGACGACGACGACGAGAGTGTGTGTGTGATTCTTCCATTGTTTTTTTCTCAACACTAGACTTTCTTGTTATCATCACCCATCATCAGCAATGACTCTTTTTTTACACAAATATACTACACATCCACATGTCCTACACACGTATCAATCGGCAGACAGACTATTAATTTAGGAGAGAGAGAGAGGAAAGTAGTTTTGTATGTTATGTAGACGATTTGAAGTACTACTCAACAATCATTATCATGACTGGCCTTACATAATCAACTATTTTCAATCAATTCCATAGACTTTTCCGACATGATTTGGACAGGAATTCAACTCTTAGACTTATATCATTCTCATTTACTCCAGTTTAAGTTTAAATGAGGAAAAAGTCTAATCTTTGAATTCTCCAATTAATTCAAAACTTTTACAAATTCGTTTGAACAGTCCTTACTCCATTCATGCCATGTTCTCTCTATCATGTACAATTCCTGTCCCTTCATTAATGAGAGAGAGAGAGAGACAGGAGTACGTGTGTTACCTACTCCTGATGATTTTTACAGTTAATTAACACTACAATCAAAATCCTTCCTGTGTGAGGAAAAAATAAGAAATCTTACTTTTTCTTCATCCTCGGTCTGCTCCTTTTTTAAATTGTGTTACATATTCAAACCAAAAGCACGCACACACAATACATTCGATCGAGATGAGCGACCAAATATGTAATCCCAAAAATACATTCAGATTTTTTTTTCTTCAAAAAATAGTGTACAAATGTATTGCACAAAAAATGTGTACACAAAGTAGAGAGTAGAGAGAGAGGAGGATTGACTTGAGCTTATCTGAACATTAATCGCCCTTTATTTGTAGTTTCTCAGTCTGAATAAGAATGATTGACTTGGATTTAGCCATCATGCTCCACAGCTATTGTGTTATTTCTCAACTTTACATCCACCATATCCCCTGCTCCTCCTCCTCCAATCTTTCCCCCTTTAGCTGGCCATCATACCTCAAAAGTTGTCTGTCCTCATGAGGAGAGGTGTGTGTGTGTGTACAGTCAGTCGTGAAGGAAAAGGCTAAGTACAAAACACACAATAATATGTAGAATAATAATATCTCTTTAAAAGTGTGTGTGGATCTTGTGTCCGGTACCGGGAAGCTCTGTCGAAGGACATCCTGTTTTGTACTTGCTCTCAACTCTCAGCCAGTTTCTTCCTGGTTTGCTTTGATCTCGTTTGTGCCTGCTCCACACTCCACACACACACACACACACACACACCACAACGTGTATCCTTCTTCGTCTAACTCCATTGTATTTACTCCTCCTTTTTTGTCCCCCTCTCTCATTTGAAGATCACTTGAGTAACTCACTCTCTTTTATCTCCTCCTCACTCTTCACTATTCCAGTTGGAATGTGAGTCGGTACAAAAAAGGTGCACATTCATGATTGAATGTAAAGTACATGAAGAGAGAGAGAGGAGAGACGACGTTTTAGTGTGGAAGGTTCTGTAGAACAAGGTGCTATTTCATCATTTAATCATACATACCACTCTCGCTCTCTTTGAACTACTCTCTTTTTAAAGACACACACACACACGTATTTCTATTTGGGGGCTTTTCCGCCTGTGTGAAAAATTAATTAAAGTTTTACGAAAACTGGCGGCAGAGGAGAGACGTGTGTGTGTGTGTGTATTTATGGTACACCTTCTCATTCTCCCGTTGAATGTTAATGGTGAATTATGAAGATACATACAGAGCGAGTGTGTGTGTGTGAAGGAGAGGAGACTCCCATGAAACTGTACTAGTGTATATAATAGCAGGAGTACTACACACACGTATTGGTTAATTTTTTGAAGGTAAAAGTGAATGGTTTTGTAACTTCTCTCTCTCTCTTACGTATGATGGTTAGTAGCGAAAAGTAAAACTGGTGATATCTCTAGTTTTTTTTCTGCCCATTGTTTGAGTAAAAGAGATCATGGTGACGAACGCCTTTACCTCTCCTTAACTAGCATATTATTAACTTGCCAAAGGGCGGACAAAATTACGAGAGAGCCTCCATTCAACGTGTATCCTTTACACACGCCGAGAGTACATACCATCGAATTGTGTATGTATGAGAAGAAGAAGCCAGCCTGCACACACACACACAACAATCCCTTCGTAAAATGGAAACCGCTGAGCCCCAAATAAATTAACCACACATGATAGACACTACATACTTCATTGTGGCCAACAAACACACACACACACACATTTTTGTACACTGATCCTTTTTCTTTTTGTAAAAAAAACTACCGTACATTCGTATATTATTGTTTGCTCTTTTTTTTCTTACAAGGATAACATCTTTACCATATTACAGTCTATGATTATGCACACATTGTACGAATTGCCAATTATCCTTCCATGCCAATTGCCATTCAATCACTTTATGTACAAATTTGTGCTCTAAATATGTATGCACGAATGAAGAACGAATCGAGCCTCCTCCTCCTTCGGCCACTCTCTTAATTCTGTGCTGTAATGGTCAGGATATTGGGAAGTAAGTGCAATTTTTTAAGATTAATCACAGGCAATACAAAAATGCATGGATTGGATAAAGAGTTATTTTAAATAGACATTCACAAACTTGTAAACCTCATCAGAATAGCTCCACAATTTCTCGCTGAGAGTAAATTAGAATTTTCTCCGAGCCGTCGATCAATAAATAAAAAGGGACTGTCGTCGTCGTTGTTGTTTTGTGGGGGACTTTGTAATTCACATTAATTCACATTGAAATGGCTGAAGGAGTGTGACTTGGACACATGGACGACGACGACCACGAGGAGGAGGAGGAGATGGAAATGGCAAAGATAATAACAATAATAATGATGCATGTTGATGGCTGATGGGACAAGACTTTCGTTCGAGCTTCTCTGTTTTCAACGTGTGTGTGTGTGTGCGTATGTGAGAGTGAGTGAGTGTGTGTGATTTGGGATCATGTAGTTAATGGATGTTCGGGCGGGCTACAAAGTTTTTACAAGAGAAGGACGATGATCATGAGGAGGAGGAGGAGAAGAAGAGGAGGAGGATGACGAGTGTGGACCAGCAGCAGCAAAAATTACGCCAAAAGCAAAGCAAGTTTCTTCTTCTCTTCGTCAAGCTTTCCATCTTTTCTTCTCTCTCTCTCTCTCTTCAAGAAGTGGATGTAAAAAAGGAGAGAGAAGAAGAATATTATAAACTGCAGTGAATGCTTCCGCATGTAAAAAAGAAAATCAATCGATTTTTTTCGTCATCATCATCTTTGATCTTCTCCTTCTCCTCTTTCTTCTTCTCCTTGTGTTTTTTACGACCGATTTTTATTTTCCCTTCCTCGCCTCTCTCGTCTCCATTTCAATGGAGAGACAGTAAGTACTCTCTAAATACTGTGTGTGTGTGGAGAGTAGACAATGTACACATTAACATGCACAACGTGGAGAGGGGCATGCAACAAGCTATCATTTCTCTCTGTCTCTCTCTTTCTCTCTTCTTTCCCGTATAATCAACAGACACACACACACACAAATCCTTCCTTAGACGACTGGCTACTGTCTACAATCAGTGTAATGTTTCTTCCTCCTCCACATTCTGAGGCTCCTGTGTGTGTTTCTGTGTCTGTGTGTGTCGGAGTTTTAGAAAAACTGTATCACAAACAAAAAACAAAGAAGGAACGCAGAAGTCCATTTTTTTCTTCCTCAATTTATGCATGTGTGGGACAATATATTAGATATTATGAAAATCATAAGAATTTGTGTGTGCACATTTTAGATTATCATTAGTCTTGCATTAATTTACATACACCAACATCTCTCTCTGTTGTGCGTGTGTGTGTGTGTGTGTATGAGGAGGAGGAGGGATGAACTGGCTTTTTGGCTGCAAGATATGGAAGAGAGTAAGAGTGGTGTGTGTGTGTGTGATGGCGCCATCAAAATGCGAGCAGCTGTTAACACAAAGATAGTTTATTGCGAATCAGAAGGTAATATAAATTATTATTGTATAGAGTGTTATAATTTTTGTGCATATTGTGATTGTGACAAAAAAAAGATAATGTTTTTGGAGAGCACAACTAGTTCCAGATCAACTCATCAAAATGGACGGAGAGAGAGAGTGTGTGTGTGTTTGTGAGAGGGAGAGAGGGAGAGAGAGAAAAGGGAAGAGAAGAAGAAGAGTTACCTTGTCCTGTCTTCTTCTTAACCACTCGAGAGCCTCTTTTGCTCTTGATTTGATTTGACTTTTGTGTATAGAATTCTCCTCCATATTTTTATTGTTGTTATGCACACAGAGAGAGAGAAAGAAAAAAAAGTGCTCTCTTTGCTCTTAATAACATATTTTAATCTTGTTTCGTCTCTGTCTTCATGTAGATCAACTCGATTCTCTCTCACAGACACACACACAGAGAAAAAGGAGCCCCCCACAATTAATATATGAAGCACCTTGAACAGAATCAAGAATAATCGAAAAACAAGTCCATCCATATCTACATCCACACACCACATCCACACACACACACATCCATCTTGAATATTCTCATAGAGGATTAAATACCATATAAAGTGGTGCACACACACACAGACGAGTAGAAGAGCAGGGAAGAGAGAGAGGGACTAACAACTTTATTAAAACAACAGCCGACAATTCATTGTCGCTTCAAGAATACCAACAAGGCACGGCGCTCGACATCAGCATAATTGATCAAAAAAGAGAAAATGAGCCAAAAGCTGGATGAGGAGAAGAGAAGAGAGAAGAGGAGTGTGTGTGTTAATTGTAATAATGTTTCGAATAATTATAATATATAGAGTAAATTTTTTTTGAAGAGGACAAGAGAAGAGATATGCAGATGCAGTGGGGGATATTATTTAACTTGCTCTCTCTCTCTCTCTCTCTCTCTGATACATTTTGAAGGCAGTTGACCAGTGGCCTTTGTGTCGTGGAATCAAAATGTGACCGCTGAAGGATGATTTTTGTAATGGGAGGAGGAGAGGGGAAGAAATGGTAACAACAATAATCCAGATTCCATAATAATATGAAATGATCATGATATGATGGAGAGGTACACTTCCGGCAGTAAAATATAGTTTGTCGTATGTAAATTAGTGCAAATCAGTGCAGAGAGGGGAGAATGATGGTTTCGACGATGATGATGATGTGGTGAATGTTTGTCAATGTGAATTATGAGCCAACAGAAAAGGCACTCAAAGATTACACCATCATTGATCGTCGTTTTCCTCCTCCTCAGCATCAGATGCAGATGATAATGAAGGAGAATAAAAGATTCGTAATGATGAGTGTCTGAGGGAAGGGAAGGGAAAATGAGGGTCCCCTGGGGAATGAAAACGGGAATATTATTTAAAATATGATGTGGTCCTCATCAAGACGACAATGATGATGGATTTGCCAAAATATTGGATTTTTATGCAAAATTTGAGTGTATCAAGGATTTTCCTAAAAGAAGATCCCATCGAAGGTTGTCCACCTCCCTTTAGACTTCAGTCATTTTGTTTACAAAAACAAATTTGTCTTTGCAGATGAGAGAAGATGGAGAGAAGAATATCGAGAGTGGTTAATGAATGGTAATTGCTTGAAATTGAAATTGATATTTTCCGAATTGGATTTTTTGATACTCTCTGTCTGTCGTCGTTAATTGGGTCTACACACATTCTGTATTATTATTATTGGGAGGATTATTGATGTATAATTTTGATGTTGAAACATTTTTGAACAAGAATTAAGAATGAAGGTTCTTCCATCATACACACACACATACACGATTGAACTACATTGATGTACAAAATGTAAATTTTGCAAAAGGAGAAGGCCAAACGACAAACGACGTAATGTAACAACGACTACAATTCCAAGACACTTTCAAAGTCTACTACTCCTCTAATATGTACTATACACACACACAACAGACACACAGGAGAGTGAGAGGGAGAGAGAGAGGAAGAATGGGATTGGGCGTGGGCATGAAAAAAAGAGAAACAACGTGAAATGTGCACATCTGATTATTATGTGATCTACGTGCTAGCCCAACACACACACACACAGCTAACTAACTATGCTGCATGTACACTCGTGGTGGGTGAGTGTCTTTCTCCTTTCTATCCTCCTCTTCTTCCTCCTCACTACTCGACAATAAAGAAACAGCCAGGAGAAAAATGACCATGGTACATACTCACACACACACATAAAGACACACACACTGTAGAGAGTGTGGATGTACGATACTGCCACTGTGTCGTCCTTTTACCCACTGGTCATCATTATCATCATCAAGATGATGAATTAATCAGCTCACAGGTCTCACGCTGGCATCATCCGACAACAAATACTAAGATTACCCAGCATCTCCTCCTCTTCATCAACTTTCTTCTTCCTCATCACAGCTCAACTCTGCACACACACACTACACACACACGCACACAGTAAACAACAAAGCTGGTTGTGAAATAGGAAAAGATAATCCTCGTCTATTCTTTGACTTGACAAACAACTAATCTTATGTTTGCATGTCCCACCGACCGACGAATCCCAAAAAATGAACGTCGTTTTCCGTTTGATCACATCCTCTTCCTATCATCTAAACTATTAACGATTAATAGGAAAAAATGAGTAACTTTCAAAATGGAATATTCCAATTTGGAGTAAATTACTTTTTCAAAAAAAATTGTCTAGCACAGATTCGAGGAATTTGACTGTCTGTGTGTCTGTGTTTTGTGAAGGGAGGGAGACATGGGGAAAATGAAATTTTTCATATTAATTTTCTCTCTCTCTCTCGTCTCCTTGTGTGTGTGTCTGGGAGAGAGAATCTTTTATCTTAATCTGTGTAGAATATCCTGATAATGAAATCTACTCTGAATCTATTTCTTATAGAAACCTGACACACACACATCATCTCATCTGAAGGAGTTTGAAAATTATCCTGAGGACAAGGATAGCCAAATGCCGTCCACACACACACACGGTACTTATTATGTGTGGTACGTGATGAGCAAAGCTATTCTTCTTCCCTGCTTTCTGCTCTCTCTCTTCTCTCTCTCAGACACACACATTGTACTAGAAGAAGAAGAGAAGGAATTTGGAGGCATACACAAAATACAAATGGATGGGTGTTCACAGGAGAATCTGAACAAGCCAAAGCCAAAGCCAGCAGCTCGCAGAAAATGAGATCACTCTTGATTTTCTTGTGTGTACACACCAGTCGCTACACACTGCAAGTGTGAGTGTAGTGTAGTGCGTGTGTGTAGTCAAGATGCAGAAAATGAGAGTGCTCTTATGAAATCGAAGGATGGGAAATAAATGAGAACAAGCCAAGAGAGCTCTCTACAATACACACACACAGACATCTCTCTCTCAGTTGCTCCTCTATCATCAATCGATAAATGATAGAAAAGCATCTTTTTAACATTTAGGGAAGACCCACTTAACAACAAGAGAAGAGAGAGAGAGAGATGACTGAGGACACGATGAAAACCAAGAGGACGGCAAAAAGACAGAGAGAGAGAGAGAGAAGGAAAAATGCGTGTACGGCCACATTAAGAATTCGACTGTGGTTACCTGTGTCTGTCCAAATGTTAACCATGTTATAATATTTAATGGGAGGGGGAGGGGAAACAGCATGTCGTACATTCAATTGGGTATAATGTTAATGTGTATGTACACGTACAACATTTACTTTACCCTCTTTTCACCTTTTAAGGTCTTCCGTATCCACACACACACACACGGATGACACACAGTCCAAAAGGCCCAAAGAGATGAACTAGAATCCGTGCAGAAATTCTTTTTTTGGATGGTTTCACGCTTCACATTCCTCTCTCTCCCTCTCTCTCTCTCTGCTACATATTTTATTGGAGGATTTTTCTTCATTTTGATTTCCTCACCGCACACCCCTCCCCCTCCTCTCTCCTCAAGAAAGAGGAGTAATCACAGTCATTGTCGTCCTCCTCCTCTCACTCTTCATATGCACACTTGTGTGTTCTACATACTTGTTGCACAGTTACTACAATTTACAATAAATAAATATCGTCAATAATGAAAGCAAAGCTCGTACAAGATTTTCTTTTGTTCGTAGTCTTCCCTTCCCTTCTACTTCACCCCAGAATCCCTCTCCTTCCCTTCCCTTGTCTATAATTATTTGCATTGTTGTATTATTATTTATGTTATAACAACCCAATAGCCTCACAACTAAAGACGACATACGATGATGATATACAAGTCCATGTCCGTACCACACACACACACACACACTCACTCACTCTCAAGACCCAAGTGCACTAACCTAGGCACACAACACAATATACATACTTATGGGTTGGGTGTGGCCCTCTTCTTCTCTCTATCAATATTATACACACTGCCTCACTATCCACAATTTTTTTGAATGTTTTACTTTACATCTTTTGTCCCTCTCTCTTCTCCCTCCTCCTTGGATCTCCTGTGTGTGTGTGTGTTCAGTGGCAGATCATCATCATGTCCGTATTTACCTGCGCATCCTACTCCTTTCTACATATTCCAATACGCATCTCGCTCTCTCCACACACAAAAGGTTCATGTTACACTGAGGTAAACTTGCCGAAAGAGCAAATAGCTGAATCCAATAATAATAATATTATTATTTAAAAAACAGATGAGGAGACACACACACACACACACAGAGGATTTACGAGGAGAGAGACCATTCTTCACAAGTGACTTAACTAGTTTTTGCCCACAACCAAAAAGCCACGAGTAGCCATGCCATGCCATGCCGTAGTTGTAGCCAACAGTCAGTCAATCCACTTTTAATAATAATGATAGCACACACACGTGTGTGTGTGCAAGCTTACTATATACGGCCTTCCTTTATTATAAAAATAATCTGGTGAACTCAACTGCTTCAGTTGCGTCGAGAGTGAAAAAACAAAAATAATGCAGACTACTCTTTTGCACACTCACACACACAGGAGGAGTAGCTGATATAATTTACTCACACACACACACACACGCTACCAAGTATCATTGAACTGATGAGGAACGGAGCGAAAGTAAAAAAATGAGTTCACTCGGCACTCGGTCAGCAGGAGAGAAAGAGAGAGAGAGACTTGGACTTGTGTATATTATTATTATTAGAGAGAAGAGGAGGAGGAGAGCCCAAAAAGTTAAATGATACCATCATCACACACACACAACGAATGGTACAATGGCCTGTGTTCAGAACCCCTTCCATGAGTTATCTTACACACAGACACATCGTCTATTGTCTAATACACATCACAGTCCATTGTTGTTGTTCTTCTTCTTGTTACTGTCTAGGGCTCTGGGTAAGCTGGACTATTTTTTGAAGAGACAGTGTGTGTGTGTGTATTAAGGGTGGATGTCGTGTCTGCGTGTGCCTACATGTAGGGTGTGTGTACATATCGGAACGAATTCTTGTATAAGATTTAATACACTTTTTTGATTTGGGATCTCTTTTCAAAAAGAGTCACATGCAAAAAAGGGGTAATGGAATGGAGAGATGCAAATTTAAAGTTGAGAGAGAGAAGGGAGGAGGAGGAGGAGGGCTACGCTATAGTTTAAAATAGGACGAAAGCAGACTCAAATGGGGTTTTGTGTAGAGAAAGAGAGGAGGAGAGGGAACAAAAAGAACCGCAATTTTACTACACACACGTATATATCAGCCAACAACATGCAATTTACTTTTGATTGTCATATCGTCTGATTGCAAATACACCATGTGTGTGTGTGTGATGGATACATGATACAATTTATATTGCATCGCCTCAAACGTTAAAACTCTCTCGTGTCTTTCCCTTCATCTCATCCTTCCCCATCATGTGTGTGTGTGTGTGTGTGTGTGGATGTGGATGTGGCAATGGCAAAAATGCAGGGGGTGATCTGTTGTTGTTGTTTTTTCCCAACACACACACAATTCCCAACAGATGATATGACATTCCGAGAAGTCCTCCCTCTCCCTCTCTCTGAATTGTAATAGACACCATCATATCATATGGAGGGTGAACAAAAAAAAACAATACTGCTACTGTATGTGTGTGTGTCTTGAGATGTAATAATGATGCCATTGACTGAAATTGAACACACATTATACTTCCCACACACACGCAGGATCGGATTGGAGTGTTTCTTCTGCAACAAACCGACGGTCGTTTGATTTTTTTTGCGTAAAATATTTACCTTTTTTAATATTATCAAATGATTACACAAAAAAGGAATGGTAACCACAGCCCAAGTATCTGTAGCTTTGTCTCCTTTTGTCTTTGTCTATTGCCACACTTTTCATCCCATTTATTACGGTTCAATCATTCACGAATGTGTGTGTGTGCGTTTGTGTACAGTTTAAAATGATCCCAAAGTTCCAACTTTGATCAATTTAAAATCTGGCCGTCCTGTTTTAATCTTGGTTCAATCCCTCTCTCTTTCTGTGGCTGTCGATATTATTGATGCGAACTTTTTTTCCTACAACTATTTCTTGGCTTCCACCTCCCGAGTGAGTGTGTGTGTGTCAAAATGTAATAATGATGGGGGCTGAAGGGTCTCTGGGATGGAAAAGACAAAAAAAAATTGTGGAAAGATTGGGCCATGTGTTAGTCGTGCATGGTTTATTACATGTGATTAAAGTTTGGTATGCTTTAGTTTGGTTGGTTGGGTTGACGAGGACGACGACAAGAGACTGTGGCTTGGATCTGTGGATGTGTGTGTGCCGACAGATAAAATTTTTTTCCTTTGCTGTGTATTTCATTTTTGGTGAGAAAATAATGCGAGCGTCCCTTTTGTACAGGAATACAGGCACACAGGCACACACATTGTTGCTTCATTTGATGAATATGGGTATTAAGTGGAAGCAATGGGCATACAGTCTACAGATAGAGACCTTACGGAAGAGAGAGAGAGAGAAGAAGTCACTTTGTCTCTGTATCGTTTCAAGTTTTTGTTTTGTTCCAAAGTTGACTTGATAGTCAGAGAGAGAGACCAGGTAGACACTCACTACCCCTGAGACTATTTGTCACGCTTTACCAACTGCGAGTAGGAGAGACACTTTAGGTAAATCTGCGTAGCTTGGAGCCAACTTGTTTGTCGTCGTCGTCATTCAGCATCAAAAATCCAAGAGATAAAATACAGACGAACTCCTACTAAATATCAACAGACAGAAGGGAAGCTCGTTTTAGAGAACACGAAAATAAAAAAATTTCAAAACTCATTCATTCATCGTCTCGTTGAAATTCGGCCGTCCATGAATACAATGAGTCTTTACATTGTTACATTACATTACACAGTCCGTCCACATGGGAAGCATGTGTATTGAGATCCCCCCATACACGCACACACACACACAAACAGCACACAGTATTTGACATATGTACGAGGAGAATTGTAAAATACGTCAATTTTTGAGAATTTTGCATCCAAGGATAAGTGGAAGCGGTTTTGATGACAATAATGTCACTGCTAAATTTTTCAATATCATTTCTGAACAGAAATCCTTTTCGTTTTGGAAATAATAATAATTTGTAAGGAGAAGAGACTGACCTTTACAATCCTCCACTGTACATTTTCTTATGAAAAGGAAGAATTTTTGTTCCCTTGTGGGACTGACCACATAAGAAAATGAATCGTCCTCCGTCATTGACAACAAAAACGGATTTCGTATGGTTTTCTGGGGGAGGCCTTCTTTCCTGTGATGATTTTGATGGTGGTCTCTCATCTAAGTCTACATTTAATGGAATTTTCCCGTGACGAATTCATCAAGCTGTTTTTCATTTCAACCATGTTCTCTCTTGTTACTGCAGATGTAATACATCTCTCAATAATAGTAATATATTACGTATTGCCATTCTACTTAATATTGTCCTGAGTTGTGAAGGGAAGGAAGGTTTTTTTTTCTTGTGGGATTTTTTCAAACAGGAGGACAAGAATTGGAGATGAGGTTACGCAATGGACTTCAATTCGTAAATATGTGAAATCAAGGGATTTGAATTCAAAGGGAAAAGAAACAATTAGTAGGAGTAATTGTCCTCAGACTGAGAGAGAGGAGACCAACAGAGAATAATAAGAACGAAGAAGGAGAGGAGAGCAATGCCATACAATTTTCAACTTGTCTCTTTTACTTAACCGCTCCATTATCTTCACATGTGGGGAATTTATTGTTGTTTTCTTCAACAAAAAATGATCCACAGACTCCACTTTAATGCGTTTGTGTGTGTGTCTGTCTCTTTGGAGTGAGAAGGGCACACACAATAATGAATAAAACAGACTGGCAGTCAGACAGTTCAATATGTACCTTTGAGTCAAAGCCTTTGACAGGGGATGGAAACTCATTTGGACAAATTAATGTAAATTAAACCCTGTTAAAATCTTATCCATTCATTACACCCTTCTTTATACCTTAATACATAACTGCTATGTTCGAGGGAAATGAGGAATTTAACTAAATTCTCACACACACGCACTCACAGTGTGTGTGTGTCTTGTCCTCATCGACAAGAATACGAATTTTGAACAAAAGACTCCTGGCTAACCTTTGCATCTCTTGAAATGTTTTTAAAAAATGGAATATTTCATCACAACTATGCAAATCTGATTTTGAACATTACGACATGAACACAAGAAAAGAAGACTGAGAAAGACAAATTTTAATTTTTAATTTTCTTCTTCTTTTTTACTTTGTCTCTGAAAATCCTTTGTCGTCGTCCTTTCAGTGACCAGTTAAAAACCGTCCAAAATGTGTGTGTATTTAATATTTATGCATGATGAAGAGGGCTTCTTTATTTTGAAGGTGAAGATTAAGATAATGGAGAGGGTCGCCGTCATTCTCCGTGATAAATACGGAATAGTAATAATATGGTAAGTAAAGAAAGAGAAAAGGGAGGGGGAAGAATGCAATTGGCGTCAAAATGGGCTCATTAAAACTAAAAAACAGAAAAAAGAGGGACTCTTCTGTGTGTGTGTAACAGTGTAAAATATGGATGAATAATATTGTAAAAAGTCTCAAATAAACTCTTCAATTATGTTGAAGAGGAGAGTGAACTGTTTTTGAATTAGTAATTAACTTGACGTTGATGATCCTCTCTTCTCTCTCTCTCTCTTGTATCCTTGTATCATCATCATTATGATGATGATGGTGTGTGTGTGTGTAGCTTGAAGGGTCCACAAATTTTTGATGGTGGATCCTCATTCTTATGCAGAGGACAGAAGCAACTATAAAACGAGACAGGACAGACAAGGAGAAGGAGTCAAAAGGTCATACGAACCACAAATTGACGCCCAAAATAAGCCTCCCCCCTCCATTCATCATTCAAGCTCATCACACACACACACTCACTCATCATGTATTGTTAAACAGGTAACTAACTTGGCTTTAGAGAAGAAGGAATCACGAGTCATCAAACTACAATGTCAACCACATTTGAGTTTCTTCAATCCATAAATTTTTTACTCTTCTTTCCCAATTTCTTGAAAAGAAATTTTTAGATACTTTACTATCCCCCCAACATCAATAAAAATTGAGGATTTTTTTGACGTGGATCTTCACCACAAGAAAAGAGAGAGAGAGAGAGAGAGAGAGAGAGAGGAAATTTAGAGGAAAAATTTTCCTCAGAGCAAAAATAATCTCACCAAGCCATGAGTCATGAATTGACAGAGAATATTATTGAACTATTTACAGGTCACTGTACCCTTCCCTTCATCATGAATCACATTGTCAAATCCGGGAAATGAAGAGCACTACATCTTTCTACTTGAACCTGAGAGGAGGATTGCATTTGAGGAAATACGGTAAGGTCCAAAATGGCAGTGGAAATGAAAAGAAGAAGAATGTAAACAAGGAGGAGGGAAAAGTGGATTTTAGTATGAGTAGTGAGGATGAAAGTTTTTGTTGGAACAGAGAGAGAAGAAAAAAAACGGATTTTTTATCGGGTTTTTTTACACAAAAACTTTCATTGATTCTACCATCAAAAGGGAAGACACACACACACACACAAATGGTTATCCTACTCTACACCATGTATTGTTATGGTATGAGGTTGGTGGAAGTATCTCTCTCCTTGATTTTAGATAAAGAGAGATTGAGGTTTTAGTCTTTGAGATCAGAGATATTGAGGAGATTAAGAGGAGGAGAGGAGTAGGCGGTGTGGGATAAGAGAGAGAGAGAAGGAAGAAAAAGTGAAACTATTTGGTAATTAATTAGACTATTGAGAGGGAGGGAGACATTATGTACCTTACATGATTGTAGGTGGGAGACTACGTGATGGTGATCTCTTGTACATAAATACACATTAGACATGTACGGAATATTGTGAACAGGTACAAACCAGGAGCAGAATCCTGTGTGCACGCACTGCATCCTCCTCAACATTATTATCATTATGACTCTACATTCCATGATTAGGAGAGAGAAGTTCAATTAGAATCACACACACACACTCACTCCTTATTATATCAACGTCCCATTATTACGTTACTACGTTAAGTCTCTCTCTCCCCTTTTTTATTCTGAGAGTGGCTAATCTAACAATTTTTTGGAAGAGAGACGAATGACTGACATGGCTTTGTACATCTTAACTGGGATGTATTATGTGTGTGTAGACATATCCACACACACATACACACACACACACAAGATAAGTAGAGAGAGATGAAACATCTGGGGAAAATTTTTGCTCTGATGATCCCGCATCCATATCAACAATAATCATAACAACCCTTTTCCTTTCCGTTGCATCAAACTGTGAACTTTTTTATTCTCTCTCTCTCTCTGCCAATACTGAATAAAGAGTGCTCAAGTACCTGTGTGTGTGTATGTTTGTAACATAATGGGGCATTTATTTATGCACAATGAGAGAAACAATTTTAGTTTACTTCTCTCTCTCTCTCTCTCTCTCTCTTTACAAGATTGTATTTTTAACTTAATTTTGAAATGCTGTCTGTGTGCAATGTGTACATTATGTATTATTAGAGGGAACCACACACACACGCAAGAGAGTCAGACCCCATATATGGTAATTGTGTAGAAAACTGGACTGTGTGTGTACTCTACTCTCTTTCCTGATCCCAGGAGGAGGAGAAGAAGAAAATTTTGAAGAAAAAGGGCTACGTCCCAGTCAACACACAAGAAAAAATTGTGGTGCTTCTTGGCAAAAGAAAAACAAAAGGGAGGTGAACCGTGTAGGGAAAAGATTAAAGGGTATTCTCTCTCTCTCTTTAAATATAAAAATAATATATAAGTATATATTGTAGTATGAGGAGAGGGGATGACGTGAACGGAGAGCACATTTCTTATTTACCTGTAAATGATGATTGTACATACCTGTATTTACTTGCACTGTTTTCCCCCCATTACTCAAGTCAAATGTGTGTCTGTTGTGTGTGTGTGTGCAAAGTTTAAGAGAGGTCATTTCGTTTTATTAATAAACTTTTCCTTTCGTTCCTCTCCAATGTTTTGTTTATTGTCTGGTGCTCTGTCTGTTGTCTGTTAAACACTCCCATTAATCTGTACAAATTATAGTTAATTGGATCGAAAAAAAGGAGGGAATTGTGGAGGAAAATCCATTTTTTTGTCATGCTATCATCCCACCACGATAAATGATTCTTTTCCCTTTCAATTTAATTTTGGTACAGATGATGAACTACACAAAATTAACATTCAAATTCACAACCAACTTCAAAAGGACTGTTTCATGTATTTATAAATAAATGAGAATATAAATATTCTCAACTCGTCAACTCAATTTCCATAGACAAACTGTATTTGTTTACACTGATGATGATGAAAGAATGACCCACATATTCCCCTGTCCAATCTTCTGCCCTCTTCTCCACGAGTTTACATTTTTTGAGGAAAAAAAGGTGGCCAGACATTTACAGAAAAAATATTTAGTTAATTGAGGAAGTCCATCGTCTCTCTCTTTTGTCATTAGCCCATCTTCTTCATTCAAAAACATTTTGTTTTTTTTCAAAAAGGACCAACAATTAATCATTTGTTGTGGGAAAAAATTTGACATGATCACTAAATGAGAGAAAACTGTTTTTCAGTTCAAATGGATTTTCAGAATGATGAATCAAAGATCATGGAATGAAAAAAATTTGGCATGTCCCAACAAACATACAACAATTTCAGTCGGTGTGAAGTGTGACTTAAATGTGAGAGAAAATGTCAGTCAATGGTCCTTCTGAGCATTGTTGTTGTTGATGCATTTTGGTCCAAATATATGTCATCATCATAATACATACGTAAGTATATATAGTGTTTTTCTCCTTTAATTATAATTAATAGTTGGAGTGCAACTTTGGAGTCTTTCAGAAAGACTCTTTCTATCTCTGTCCACACCAACAACTTAAAGAAGAGGAGGAGGAGGAGGATTGGAGGGGACGTTAACCTTTTCTTTTTATAAAAAAAATATATATTTTCACTATTTAAATGATTTTTGTAGACAAATAATGGAGGGAGAGGGAGAGATAATGACTATTATGTGATGTATGAAGTGGATAAAATAATGTTCTCAGCTTCATTCCTGTGTGTTTAGTGTGTGTAAGATATGGAGTACTCACTCCTTTTTTTTCTTTCTTTTATATTAATTACAAAAAAGGGTATAAAACGTTGACCCCTACACACATGACGAATTTTTTGTTTGCTCTCCCATCAAATTGGGTTAGCAGTGTGTGTGTGCCTGTGTGTGTGTGTCAGGAGTAAGTAAAAAGGAAGAGAAAAAAAGAGGTAAACTCTTATTATTTTGGTTTTGGTTGAAAAATCGTCTGCGTTGAAAAGTGCTTTCCATATGAATCATATGATATGATGATGATTCAATATATAACTTTTACTCTCTTGACGATTTTCTTCTTGTACTTTACTAGTGGTAGGCTGTGTGTGTGTGTGTGTGTGTGTGTGTGTGTGTGTGTGTGTGTGTGTGTCTGTACTCTGTGAATTCACTGATAACTCATGCAACGAAGAAACCTACCCTTATATAAATTAGTTAAATAATTCTCTCATGCCAAATGCCCCCTCTTCTCTCTCTCGAGTATGTAGTTTTCATAAATGTTTATTTTTTTGTTTTGCCAAAGAGAAGAAGAAAAGGGGAAAAAGAGAGGAGGAGGAGGGGATTCGAAATAGAAAATTTGCTGTGGCTTTGGTGCTGTACGGCTGTGGCTACGCCTTTGTGGTTTTAACACGCATATAATTTTTGGGATGTCAAAAAATTTCCAACATTTTTTTATCCTTCTCTCCGTTTGCCAACTCTCCTTATGTACTTCTACCTCCTTTACCTGTGTGTTGTGATTATGTGGATGAAATGTACGAACGAAATATAATGTAATGTAATGTACTGCAGTGGTACGAAGGGATGGATGGATGATACGACATGTTGAGGTCAGACGCAGAAAATCCAAACACAATAAAATTAGTAATTAGATTCTCTCTCTCTCCCTCCTTCACTCACTCAGATTATTAACTGTGAAGAGAGTGAAGGAGGAGAGGAGAGGAGAAACTGTAACCGAGTAAATAAGTGAAGTTGTTAAAGTTCAATTTAGTCGGAAGTGGAAGCCTTCAGAAATAGTGGTCAAGGATTATTGAACATGACCATTTTTCCTAAGTAGGAAAATTATGAAAACTGTGATGGATGTCCTCATACTCTGTCTCTATTCTGTATGAGATGTACACAAGGTACAAGATGCACTTTGAAAACGGAGAGTCATCAAAAGTTGAGAGAAATGGTGGAAAAAAATTGAAGGAAAACTAATAAACTTTTAATCAGCCTTAAGAAAGATTGAGATCCTTCCTAAGTATTTTGTGTAAAGACGAAGTAAGGAAGGGATTTTTTGGGGGGAGGAGAACTAAGGAAAAACTAAGAGAATGCATCCTAGTCCATCATTATCTTTTTTGGATATTGTCCAAGAAGAGGAGAGAATTGAGGATACTGGACACATTTTATGAGTTGTACGTGCAAGAAGGAAGATGTAATTTGCCCTGGGTATCCAAAAAAGTAAAAAAAAGAGTAACACACACACAGACACACGTAAACTCAAAGTAATAAGCTACTCTGTAAATACTTATGAATGAACCAGAAATTTGGACAGAATCATAGTAAAGTGACGAACGAGAGGATCATAAAACTTTACCATTATTCACCACAATTGTCATTGTAAATGAGATGATTTAGCTTGTTCAAAATCCACATTTATTAGTATTCTGGTGAGATGGTTTTCTCAGAAATTTCTCTCTCTCTCTCTCTCTTGAGTAATGAAAGGTACGAACAAGTGTTTTCAGTGATGAATATTTTGATGTGTGTTTGTCTTTTTTGACTGCCCGGAGCCTCGCTGGAGGATCCAAGTATGTACAAATTTCTCTGAAAAAAGTACTTGACTGAGGTAAAACCAGCGATTATTATTATTACGATGTTTGTTGACTGGGACTCTGAGGGCTGGATCGTCACCCTTTGCGAAAACTATGAAAAGGCGTTACATTTTCTTCTTTTATCTCTCTCTCTCTCTTCCTCAAGTCAAATCTTTTAATTACTCTCGAAAAGTCTGACTCCGTCATCATGCCGCGGACGTGCCAAAATTCCCAAATTTTCCCCGTATTTTTTTCTACCTTGCCCATTCTGACAATTTCCCCCCAAAAGTGCAGTACGGTGTGTGTGTTTTTGAATATTCAAAACTTTTTATTATGGTTCAAAAACATGACCCGAATGTCAATCGTCATAAATCCACTTTGTACTTTACATTTCCACTACATACAAGGATTAGAAGTGGTCATTACCAAGTAAACGTGGTAATGGAGGCTCGGAGCAAAATAAGAGTCATATCTTCATCCTAACCACTACACAAGAATCTCGAGTGTTCCCTGTTTTTCCCTGACACACACACACAAGAATGTACAAATTGTGGGGACTGAAATGATTATAAAATGTTGAGTTATTACCTGACGATTGACGGGTAGTCGTGAAAAGTTGATTAACTCTCCATCAAAGATAAGTCTTTAATAAAAGGGAGGAAATTGTGGGGATCAGATATTGTTTGTGTCTGAATGAATGTGTTTCCTTTCATTTGATATTTGATGAGAGGATATAGTTAAATAGTACTGACTTTTATTTACTATGTATAGGCAGTTAGGTTGGTAAGGCTGTGGTGTGTGACGAGTCAGGGAAATGTCAAAAATTGGTGAGACATGATTTTCTGCCTTGTTACATTATTCATTTACAGAATTCTCCTCATCTCAATGTTGATTATACAAGTGCAATGTGTACATACACATTTATGTAAGTACCAACATGAAGTAAGTTATAAGTATGTACGTAGTCACATTGAGACACAGAGAATCATAGTGTAAAACTCTGGTTCAGAAGCTAATTAATACAGTTTTCAAGCCATGACAAAAGAGTGAAGGACAGATGAGAGTGAGACTGACAACAAGAAAGAGAGATAGAGAGAGTAATAAATTTAGTCACTGACAAAGTTAATGGAGTATCATGTTTTTTTTCTACTAGGTAAAGTCAAATGTTGGGAAGACAAAACTGACTTGGACTGTACAGATCAAAACAAAAGGTGACCATCATCCCTTTTCACTGTGGGGAGGAGTCCTGAAAATGCCCTTCACCCATTTTTAAAAAAATCGACTATTTGAGAGTTGAGACCCCTCAAAGTGTCATATTACAAGTGTACTTTTCACGATTTTAACTCTCTTGTATCCATTTCATGACGACGTCATCCCTCTCTTCATGTACTCATTTGTATGGTGTATTAACTACAATGCGACTAACAAAGATGCGGATGACAAAGCGATAGAATTTAAGGTAATTGTGCACGGCGTAAAGATCAAAGACGAATTCTGTCATTCTGTAAAGAAAGGAGGGGGGGCGGAGGCGACCATCAATTTTTGCCATCTGAACATGATAACATGATATAATGTCCTTACGGTTCTGGATTTTGACTTTTTATCGAAAATCACTGCGCTACCTTGTTTGTGTGCATTATTGTGCACTGCAAATAATTTTCAGTGATTACAACTTCCACACACACACATTTACTAGTCAATCTCAAGGATAGTACAAAAAGGTCCATTTGTCGTCTTTCCTTTTGACTGAGCTTCCAAATGGAAATGTTCCCTTATTACTTTACTTGGTGGGATGACTAATCCTTTGCTCTGTAATGTGAAAGATCAGATTATTGTCCTTGAATATTTTTAACTAATTTTAAAAGTCATTTACACTCTGTCAAGTTTTAAAATACTCTCAATGACTTGCATCTCCTTTTAATATCCACTTCAAGATGACAAACTTTGTGACATCACCATCATCACAACAACTATTTGTAATCCAATATGTACTTCCTCCTAGTTACACAGTTATTCACGCTTACAACGAGTCATTGTAATTGCCTATCACCTATTCATAATTACTTAATTGAACGTTATGAGTTTCAGAATCTCCTCCAAATTGAAGACTCCACTTCAAGTTCACAGGTACATGGTTACCACCCCGTGCAACATGAGGTCAATGGGTTAAATTCAAATTTAATCAAAAAGATATATACTGACTGAGGTCGCTGAGGAAATGGATTTGATTGACTTTGGAGGGATGGATGGGAGAGGGGCGGGTCAAGACACTTCTATTTAAGTTCTAAATGGAGAATGACATTTTCTCCTTCTGAGCTCAACGGATGCAGGTCATCAGACCAGATGAACACATTCTGACACATAGGTACGTTTGTCCATGCACTCAGCAAAATAACGAGAATACACTTTTACATTTTGAAGTTTTACAGTAATACAAACTTTTACTCACATTGTAAATGATGAAAATATCAAACTTGGTTTGAAATACAACAACAAATTAAATTAAACGTCGATCATAAGAACTGTCAATAAGTACAAAGTACACAATAATAATATCGGTTATGTTTGCGACAAAACGTTACACAAAAGGGTCATACTTAAATACACGTATAATATTTGTAGAAAATGAACAATGGTTATGATTACAAAGTTAAAAATATCTAATTGAATTAATGTAGTTTTATATTAATTATTAAAGCTTAGTAGCCGTGTAGAAAAAATTGAGTTCTAGTCACCCCCGGACGAATTGGCTTTTACATGTACACTGACGATGGTAGATAAATACTTTTGATTTCCAGAAAGAGATTACGAATTTCCTCATCTTCATGACTCAATTGATTCGCTTTCATTAAAAACTCTTTTAATGAAAGGCCTGTTTTCTTAACAATCTCTGTTTGAACTGTTAATAAGTAATGATTTCATTATATTAATTTCCGTGTAGTAGACACAATGGTCATGTAATTGTTTAATCATGAAGCTACTCGTAAAATAAACTCACCGTCAACGACCATCGGAAATAAAACCTGAAATTTACAAAATACCATAATTCATTTTATAGGTGTTTGGCAGAGTGTCTCTTTTTTGTACCTCATGTGTGAGGTGCCAATCCTCCTAATTGGTGTCAAACAACTGACGGTCAATATATATAATAAGTTCAAGTACCTTCATCAGCTGTATCATGTCATTTGAACTTTCCGTTTTGACCTTTTCCACTTTAACAGAGAATTCGGGACCCTGCAATGTGGCCAACATTGTGTGAAGACATTCTAAAAAAATCATTAGAAATTTCTCGGTTAGAATCAAAGTCATTCGTTTAAACAGTACACAAAAACTTAATTAAGAATCGATCAATTACATGAGTACCTTTAATCTGCTCCGTCCCTATTCTCTTCTCGGTTATATTTTCATAAACAATTTCCATGATTCCAGGAGATTTTTTTGCTTAATTCAAATCTGCTTTCTTTCCGCTCCTTCACTTTCACTCTTAGTTTTCTTCACTGCTTCCGACTTTGTCTTCTTATGTAGCAGTTTATGCTTAAATGATTGTCTCATTAGAGTGTATAGTTGAACATGATTCTTTATCACATTTATTTATATAATCATGTAAGAAGAAACTTCCGTATTGAAAGTACACACACGTATAAATTAATTCGTTTGAACATAAATAACATTGGTTTATTATAGTAAGTATAATTGTGTCAAAATAAAAACCAATACAACACAAAAAATCTATTCAAAAGTAGCTGGACGTACCAATTTATAGTTTGAGTACGAAAAACTAGAATTTGACAAATTAACTGTGTTGATTAATGACAAGTGACGGAATGCATGATACGACCTTTTCACTTCTTTTTCCGGCTACTTCTTGGTGAGACAGCGGAGTATGGCATTGATGGGACCCCTGTATTCATCGAAGTGGAGGACGGAGCTCGCGTAGTAAGCGTTGGGACGAGAAATGGACGAGAGGTACCTACTCGATTTGACCTATAATGAAGTCTCTGAATCACAGATGTAAATGGTTTGTCTGGAAAAAGTGTCTTCAAAATACCTACAAATCATAGAAATAAATTTATATTAATCATCATCACCGATATTGTTTGTAAGACTAAATTGAATTTGTAGTTCACAATTACCTTCAAATAATACAAGGAGGAATCGTTTATTAAGACATCTAATTTGGCAGAGATCGAAAACACATAAAAGGCCCCGGCGAGTGGTCTCACTCCCAATCAAGTGTTTTAATTCGTCTAAATATGACAGTCAACGTAAAGTTAAATTTACACTACTTCAAAAACCGGAGCAAATCAAACATTTAATGTAATCAATGAAGCACCTGAGAGAGACGCTAACAAGGATAATTTAGCAGCAAATCTAGTTCTCATCTTGGTTTCCGAGTCTCTCACAGGCCGAGAAGAAATTCTCCATCCATCAGGCCACAAAGATTTTCTAAAATGAAAAATGATTTTTTTGCTTCTTAGAAAACATTCCATATTTTTCAGAAAAATTTTGTCTACAAATTGAATTCTATGTACATAATAGTATATAAGATTATAGAATATTACGAACCTCAAGCTCTGTAGATAACCGGAAACTCGAACTGGACTAGTAAGATATGCCTAATAAAGTTAAAGTTAATACATCATAAAAATTTGTTTCAAATATAAATAATTCATTCTTACAACTTGAATATCTAGAAACTTACAGCCCAATCTAAAATTCGTCTGTTAATTGTATCTCCCAACATTGCCTTTGACAAATACAACAGTTAATGATTTTAAAAATATTATTACATATTGTACTCTCTCAAAGTATAAAGGAGAAAAAATAATAAACTTATATGTAGTATGTACCTTTAACACTTGTCTAATGATGGCTACAATACGCCGACGGAGCCATTGATTTCGTGATTTGAGATCAAACACTTCATCCATTAAAAGTAGAATAATACGGAGAGGAATATTGTCGTCAGCCTGCACAGGTCAAAACATAAAAATTAATTTTCATCAACGAAGAGTCTTCCATAGTCTATAACTTCAACTCTAAAATGAATGATTATGTGTCAACAATAATTTGATGTACCTCATCAATTGAAGCCCCAACTTTATTTGCTTCTATAAACCCAGCGGACACAGGAGTTTTGGAATGAAAGATTTTTGTAAAACTATCAACTGCCGTGTTGATAAAAGTGTCGGGTACACTTTTTACTACATCCGTCACATTCCTCACTGACTGCTTTAGAGGATTGACCACAAGGGTATCAATCTATAATAGAACGAGATAATAATTTAATTTCCACATATCCACATTGTACCGAAATATTTCAATACTCTTACCTTTTCACTAAATTGTTTTTTCTTGATAACATAATTTCCTGGCTCTAAAAAATGAAGTAAACTGTCGAGAAGAGATTCTCCAAAACACTGTAAAAATATGACACTGTTTTTTACCAAAAACTCTTTATTCACACACTTAAAGATGTGTGACATAATGAGTATTCGAGTATTCCAAGATCATATTTTCTATTTACTGGATCAACTGTCATAGTCAATATACTGCAAAGGTACTTGTTGAGTGCAACCATTCTTTTTTCTAGAAACATCCGATCTGTTGTACGGAAGGTATGTTTGCCAGGAAACTAAAGTTTTCAAATAAGTTGTCACTTGAAGTAAAAAACACAGTCACATTAGGGAAACAAATAATTGTATTTCTGAATTACCTCAATTCTATTTAACATGGCCCACTTGGATTTAATCCACGAATGAAAATCATAGAAATCTAGCCACAAAAGTGCAAAAGAAAGTCAAATAAATTAAATACACATTGGTGACAACAGATTTTACAAAAAAAATTACACTCAATAGTTTATTTCAATTGATAGTCTCACCTGAATATCGTCTGTATATGTGCCATTTCTTTTCTTTTTTGTCATGCTCATCCCATCTTGATACTTGTACTGCATAGACACCATACTGTTTCCCCTTTTCCGAGGCCAAGCCTTAATAAATTCAAAAAGTACATTAATATTTGTACTTATATACTATATAGAAACTTTACTAGAAAACAAATGGAAACACATAAAAATATGATTTTTTACCAGCTTCAATAATTTCCGCATTTAATTTGTATTTTTTCAGTAATGCATTTTTCTCCCATGTCAGTTCATCAGCTGGAGATAGAGACAAAAGTTTCGATTTCCTCTGCTTGAGACAATCCCTACACAATTGATGATCGTCCCTTACAGGTCCCTCGTAGTCGACAGATAAATTGGAACTACTACTACTTGAGACGTGAGTTAGAGACTCTCCACCAAGGTCTTCATAATCCTCAACTAAATCTTCATCGTCATCATCATCTGACACATTTGTATTCACATCGCTATTAAGAGAGAAACAATGAATGATCTGAACTTTTATGACAGGTTATTTGTGTCATATTAATTTTTTAAAATAAGTTATTTTAAATCTTCTTTTTACACAAAAGTTCAAAAATACCTTGGAAGATCAATTTCCATGAGACATTTCATGTATAATCTGTGCCGTAAGAAGGAAGGATAAAATTTTTCCGTTGTTTGCATGACTTCAATTAAAGATTCTTGAATTTCATCAAATAAATTAGTATTGATTGTCGGTTCCGTTCTGATATGAATGTGCAAGCCTTCGGTTGGAACGGTCACATGTAAATTTTTTAAAAATTAAATAATATTAAAAAAAATTCAATTTGTAACCAACCGAGTTGGTTGAACCAATGATAATCTCAATATGTAAAATTTTCGTAAACTTACGCTTGACTATATTCTCTGGAAGTTTGACTCGTGGAACAGCCTTTGCAAAAGAGAGAGAGAGAAAATTACACATAAACAGAGGGTCGATAAAAAAAATTGTACACTTATTTGTTGTCTAACCTTTTCTGACAAAAATTGGTCATAAACATTGATTGCTGCATCTCTCATACAGTCTAACATGGCCTGATTGCTTTCAATTTGATCACGAGATAATTTTTTATCAGTGGATTCAATGGCGACTAGCTGTTGTTCCGCTGAGATGGCTGAAGATTTCCAAGCTAGAGAAGGAGGAGTAATTATTAACAAGTGATTATTTATGCAGTAGTTAACGTCTTCTATCTATCTTCTATTATTGTTAACAAGCGGGACTTCCGTCCCACTCGTCCGCAGAGCAAACTCAATTTTTCCCGTTCATTAAGTAAACTGGTCCATCAATTTATATGATTCCATTTGCCATTGTACCACCGATATTTTTTTCATTTAATTCTCAAGCGGGACTGTGTTCCACTTGTCCGCAGAGCAAGTATTATTAATAAGTAAACAGGTCCATGTATTAAACATATGGGATTCGTTCAGTTCAATTTGACCTGGAAATAATTCTAAACACCAAAAGAAACTTTTCTGAACGCTTAGAAACTCGATTTGAAATCGTTTTCGCACACAACTAAGAAATAGCATAAAAATCTAAAAATTTGGGGTGGCCAGATATTGACTTTTAAATTACTTTGGGACGTTAAAAGCACGCTTAAAATGTGTAATTAAGGTCCCTGAGCAGCGTAAAGACTTTGAAAAATCGAAAATAAAAATAAAAGTTTTACAAACAAAAATCATAAAAATAATTTTTAAAAAATTTTCCTGAAGCCAAATTGGGTTTTCTGGAGATATCTTCGGGGTTTTTAGTCTAGTTGGACCCCGACAAGTCCGAAAAAAATTGTTTCGGCCGGCGGTACAATGGTAAATAAATCGGGATAAAATTATGGACCTGTATACTTAAATATAAAAATATGTAGTGAAAACTCACCATCAGCATTCAGATACATTAGAATATATTGATTCCCATTGACAGAGTTCATGTAGTCGATAAAGTAAGAGAGAGCCACACTGTTTTTCAGGATTTCATCTAGAGTCAAAGTATGAAGTTTGAGACCAGGGGTCATGAAATAATTATGCCATGGATCATCCACGCCGTCATCAGTCCAGTCTGTTTGTTTTCCTTCTTTCAGGTGACTCAATCGTTGTTCAATGAGTTTTTTGATAAAGATCAATCCTTTCAACTGGGATCTTAAAATGGCTTGCTCCTCTGGTACCTTGGTTTTATCCAAAGTCTCACGCTGGTATTTTAAAGGATTCAAATATATATGATTAAGTTCCACATTCAGTTTGTGATAAAATTTTTATACAGTGTGTAAGTACAGCACTTACCATGTCTGCTATTTGCTGATCAAAAAAATATAATACGCTACTAATTTCGTCGATTGTATCACACATACGAATGACAGAAAAGAGGATATCGGGAGTAACGATAAAATTCTGGCACTGTGAAGAGAAATGAAGTATCAATGAATACAATTTAGTATACTCTTTTAAAAAAAATATCGACGAAATCGTTCAATGGTAATTACCAGCCAGATAATGTACTGAAATAAAAGAAAACAGGAACATTAGAGAAAAAATATTTTATGACTTTCTCAATGATAATTAGAAAGGTGGATTATCTCACTTGATTGACAAAATCAGGATCTGAGAATAATTGAAGAATAGGTACAATCACGTAGTTTACAAGTAAATCTTGAGCTAGTGCACCAACTGGGGTACAGGAATAAGTATCTTGTGGTAATAGGAGGTACAGGAGACCTTCACAAATCCCTTGTAAGTAATCTAAAATGGGAAGAAATTTACAATATAAACACTATGCATTATTGAATCGAAGAAAGAGTTATTCCTTGAGTAATTTACCATGAAGATGAGAATCATCGGTGGATACTGCAAAGTAGACAATACAATTTTGAATTTCATCTCATCAACTAATATTTAAAGTCTTTATATTTCATCATGATTGTCAATATGTACCCATATCTCGACAAAGATTTTTCTCCATTGCTGCTTCGACATCGAAAAACACTGAAACATATAATAAAAAAGAGTAAATTGTAACGTTCATCATTATTTGTCGTCCTCATCTATTGACAAAGTAATAATTTATTACCACTGATCAAGTCACTATTTGGATTTTCTTTTGTCTTTGCAAGAGCTGTGCGATAAAGTCGTAAATGAGACGCAGCATCGTCGACCAACTGAACGAGGAAAAGAGATGCAATATAACAAACAAATTATAAACTTTAATTTGGTTGTAAGTGTAAAATAATTGTCATGTAGAAATTGACCAGTTAATGTAACGTAAGTAAAGAGTAGCAAAAGTAAGTAAAGTAACGAACAGATAACGTGAGAAAGGGTATCCAATCAATTTCTTTAACTCTGTGAATCATAATATTTAACAAAAGTAGGAAATTAGTTATTTAATTTCCTCATGAATTTGTTACAATGGCAGTTATTGTATGCAACGAACCTGGACGAGAGATTTACGATAGTCTCCTGCATGGATTTTCTTAACTCATGAATAAATTCATCGTCTTCGCTTATGTGGTCATACCTACGACAAGATAAGTAAAATTATTGTCAATAATATAAGTTACAGATGGCAATGCATTGGCTGGGCTCGATTTTAACTAGTGATTAACTTTTCAAAGTACAAGATGGATTATTTTACCAAGAATGAACATAGTCCCTCATCACATAGTCAATCATCTCATGGAGTGTCTCATCTATTATCGCGGAACCAGTAAGTCTCATATCCTGTCACCCAAAAGATTCCAAATTAATCTTTCATAATATCTAATTAATATAAAAGAAGTTAATCAAAATTATAAAGTTACATACCATTTTGTTACGAGTAGGTGGAGCGAATGGATTTGGTTTGGAAGGAATTTGTTCTTTGTCGTTGTCCACCCCCTGTCCCTCTTCACCTCCAACAATTGTTTCTGACTCATTGTTAGTAGAACTAGAATAATCTGGTAATAATATTTTTCTTATCAACCTGACCCTTCTCTTGTCAGCATCTTCTTTTGACTCGTGTATGGATTTATTATAGAGTCTGTAACTGGCACTGTAATAAAAAACAATAGAAAAACCTTTCAATCACCTGTCATCATATCACAAGTTGCATTATAATGATACATTCTATAGAGATAGAACATTTTCTTTAAAAAAAGAAATTATAAGAGGATAAACATGTCATACCCAAGTATCAGGGAAATTATTCCAATTGAAATTCCAACAATCCAACGACTACCATAATAAAAGATAATCAAAAGAATAAACCCCACAAAGAATCTTTTCATGACTTTCTTCATCTCTGTTGTCGTGTGTAGTAGGACGGCTACTCATTTAGCTTTCAAGACAATGTGAGAAATTTTGAAAACACAAATTGTCAAATTCACCTGACCTACACCCATTAAACCGAATTCCATCTGAAGAGATACACAGAGAGACGAAATTTTAAAATTTTAATTTTTTTTTCGGGATTTTAAATAATTCGCCCAAAAAAATCATTGACAAATTATATTGAGTAGAGTCTGCAAAGAAAATAACAAAAAGCTCTCTGAAAATCCGTAAAATTGTTTGTTAATTTGATAAACATCTCGGATAGGTAATATCAACGTACTCATTTATACAGTAATTACGTGTTTCCTTATGTAATGTTAGTTTTTCACAAATATTGAAAGGTGTTTTCATCTGTAGTGTCAAAAAGATAATCCTCGTCAATGTGCATTTACAAAGTGTGTAGTGTGATGCCGAGTTGTTGGTCTAATTAAAGTGTGTGTATCATTTTTAGAAACACAATTACACGACCTCACTTTTTGTTGAATTATCATCATCATCATGAGTGACAGCGGAGCTTCTCATTTGGGATTTGATCCATCAATTAATGGAGACTCGGACAATTCATCCCAAAATGGTGTATGTCGTGACTTTCTTCGTAGTGTATGTAACCGAAAGAATTGTAAATTTATTCATCCGGAGAATATAAACATAAGGAAGGATCCGATATTTTGTCATGATTATCAATCCAATAAATGTTTGGTAAGTATTTTTGAGTTAAACACTGACAGATACATGACCTTTGTTTCTATTAATCTAAAAAGACATTGTAGACTGGAATTACATGTACATGTAATAGGATTACATAATACAGTACATTCTTCAAGAAAGAGCTTTTTAATCCCTTGAATTGTACAATTTTCACACAAACTAACTAACAACGTTGACACAAAGTTGAAGTTGTCAATTTTCGAGATGATTCGAGGAAAATTTACAGTCTAAGGAAATTGGAAACTTTTACGGATCATTCCGAATTTAAGTGTTGATGGTTATCAACAACTTTAAATAGACTCTCTGAAATCTTTTACTTTAATACATTTTTGTTTGAACAGCGTCGGACCTGTAAATTCATTCATTGTACAAGAGAAGATGAGGACCACTATAAGCAGACTGGAGAGTTGCCGGAAGGGTAAGAAGAATTTGACATTTGATGTGAAAACTTTTGTAGTAATGCTTTCTATTGATGTTGTCGATCTTTTGTGTGTGATTGTTTTCAAGTCCTCCTGCCTCATTTTACACTTTGTTTACGATCCTTTTACGTTTTTGTATTTTTTTGAACAAATTTCAGAGCAAGTGGGACAGAATATTATGAAGCAAGACCGGTCAGGGGAGGTGGAGGAAAATTATCAAACAATATTGGTAGGAAGCCAACTAGACTCGGAAGTCAAGGAAGTAGAGGTGGTGGAAGGAATGGATTTGGGCGTAGAAATGGTGGAGATATGGATGGAGATGGGGAAATTCCAGTATGTAAAGACAATCTGAAAGGGTTATGTGTAAGTACCGGTATAACGAATGAATCAAGTCTTTAGTAAACATGATATTGAAAAATAATTGAATTGAAATCATATTACTAATAACTCATTGATACAATTAGCGAATGAAATTTAATTACGTCTTTTATTACTAATCTTTTTATATAATTCTGTAGGACCGACCTCGTGGTGGTTGTAGGTAAGTAACATGACAATGACAAAATTAATTGTGCAGTACTATCAATATGACAACATTAATGTTTGTTACAATATTAAATAGATTTCGTCATGTGGAGCCTTCAAGTTATAGTAGTAGTGGTATGGGGCAAAATAGGCGTCGAGGTATTCAAAGTTATTATGATAGTGGTCCAGAATCGAAAAGAAATCACTACTCAACAGACTATGGATCAGATTACACTGACTACACAAGTTCCCAAACGTACTCTCCTCCTCCCCCACCTCCCCCACCTCAATCAAGTTATCCTACATCTTCGTACGCAACTTATCATGACCCTTCAGCCTCCTCAGGATCTCATGTTCAACATGGACTAACGCATCAGAATCAACAAAACCCTTCATCCACAGCCTCACTCTACAATGCAGGGACTTCAAATCGTAATGGTTATGTTGCTCAATCTCAACTGAGTGACATGAGTGCTATGACTTCCTTCATGACACCAAATTCTAATGCAGCAGCGATGAAGGCACTCGAAGATGAAAACTTTATGCTGAAACGACGTATTGAAGAGCTGAAGAAGCAAGTTAGTGATCTAGTAGCAACAAACGAGTACTTACTATCCCAAAACGCCCACTTTAGAATTAATAACATGGCCAAGGAAGGAGTGTCTGCAGGTGACAATTTTTTCAAGAATTAATTTTAAATAAAAATAAATAAACAACTTATTTTTACTTACTCTTAAAAGGTGCTACACTACTAAAAGTTAATTTTGTTTTAGAATACTCAGTCTTTTTTATTTTGGTTATTAGGGATCTCTGATTCACCTTAATTGTCTTGTCTTTTTTTACATTATTACTGCACATACACGATCGTAGAATAATATTTTACGATTTTACATTTTAGACATGTTTGTTTCTTATTTTCAACCTTTGGTAATGTTAGGTTGTATATGAAGGTACTTTCTCTGATTAGCCTTGACATTTCCTCCACAACCCTTCCAGTGAGTCAAGAATTACAGAGTAGCTGACATTTTACTGATTATTTTGCTGTAGTGACGGACATATCACTTACATAATGAATAATTTAATATGGATTAGGTCGTTCTTTCTTGCTATTTCTTTCACAAGAAATGATTTTCAATGAAAGAAAGTTACAGGGTGTCATTGTTTTTGTTTTGCCTCAGGAACCGCTGGCGTGGTTCAGACTCTAGTGTCCATTGCACAACCAATGGGAACCTTAAATCCATCTCTTAGTGTGGCAGCCACCCAACCACTATCCCAGTCACTGTCAACAATAACATCCATGTCAATTCCCACCGTCTCATCTCACATGACTCCTGTCAGTATGAGTCAGGCCGGGGTGCCCATCTCAATGGCTCAACCTCAACATCCTTCGCAGACGTCACAGACAATGCTGTCCCAGCCTCAAGTGTACCCTTTAGTGACAACTCAAGGTGTTCTTCCTCCAAATTAAAAACTACATACACCAACACACACACACACATACTGTCAATTTCCAACGTTTTTTTCTCTTTTAAAAATTGTTTTTAGTTTCCTAGTGAAAGTTTGCGAGAGAGAGAGAAATGTGTGTGTGGGTGTTATGGTCTTGTTTATGTCGTATAGTTATTATTCAACGATGCTTTGTTTATAGAAATAGTGGGGAACGCTGGCATTGCTCTCACGCGAACAATTGACTCATTTTCCAACTTCACCCCGTCTATTGGATGATAGTTTTGAGGATCTTAAAGGATTATCCAGATATCAAAAGGTTGCTTGTTTTATATTTCAAAATTTTTGTTGAGCTTGTCTCAGGTAGGCTACTCACAAACTATATAAAAAGATATGATTGATTATTGGTGACACAATCTCTGAATGACTTTTTTTTTCTTATCCTCTTGTCCATAGTCCTTAAATGAATTGGAATAAAATTACCTTCTGCTGTGCTGTAAAATTAGGTAGGTCTGATGATGACAGGGTTTATGATGAATTATATTTACATGCTATGAAAATCCTATAATGGTGTTAAAGTAGTTACATAGTATATTTCTCTGATATTGTTTCATCTTTTTCTTTTCTTTTTCAAGGTTCTGAACCTTGAGAGTGTTGGGGTTCAGGACGTTATACTCTTTCGTAAAAAATTTTATTAATTGTAACAATTTGAACATGTGTGTGTCGAAGGAATTCTGGAAATGATGGGAAAAGAATAATAGACGACTATAATGACGAAGGGATGCTGTGGAAAATATGTACTCTATTTACTATATTAGTGATTTTCTAAAATCGTGTTCTAACAAGAATTTCACCAAATCTTTTAAATACATTTTTAAAAACTTTTGAGCACTTTTTTGTCGATGATGTTTGTTCTTGTAATATTCCTCCATGTAATAGTAGATTTTTATTCAACAATTATGATTGTACAGTCAAGTAATATATATATATATTTAAAATATCGAGTCAAGATATATCGTAATGTAATTATTGTACGTAATCTATAGAAAATAAGGGTAGGACTAGGTTTGAATTAATCTGAACACAAGGTGTAAGAAATTGAGCATGTAAATACAGAAGACACACGTTTATTGGGGGGGTTACGACTTGTATGAGGGTGTTTTTTTAATAAGTCCATTCCCAAACGTATATATAAATGCCTACCGTCAATTGGGTGACTCTTTGCCCACCATTATTAGCATATGTTATACTTACAAAAGATTTTGATTTTGGAAACTTTTCCATTACTTGTAATGACTATGATCAGTGACTTGGATCTTGTCAGGCAAGAACGGTAGCCTTCCCTCCTCCCATTTGACGGTGTATACTACATTATACACACACGACACACATATACTTTTATATGATTACTAAGAAAGAAACAATTTTATTGAACGGATCACTACAAGTATGACCAAAAGACAATTATATGATTTGATAATAATTAATCTCTTGTTTGTATAAAGATTAGTGTGAAAAAGGGAAATCGCCGTTGACGTAACATAAGTAAAATACTATTACATATGTGTAAATTTCGTATAATATGAGTACAAGTATCATCACTGTTAATAATTAGTTGCATAAGTTTTTTGACTAAACCAAATGATGTACCGTGATTAATATACATTATTAGAAACTAGTATAGGTATATATTATTCTATAGAAGAAAATGGGGTTTCCTATATGTATGTATATATCATAACATATAATAGAACAGTGGGAGAATTGGGGTGTTACATTTTTGAAACGAAGATCAAGTGGATGATGGTAATAGAAGTTATTTAAAACAAACTTTTGTTGATATTACATTTTTCAATAATAATTACTACTAAGTACTATATTACTTATTACTACATAAAAAATACGTCATTTCAGTTTTTGGCAAAAAAACGAATATTTTTTACTAGAATTACACAAGATGCTTTGAACGATTATGAATAGTGTCAATAAGTATCGAAGTACTTACTCACTCATAACGTAGTAGTTAGAACTAAAATAGAATGATGACGGTAATCTTATTGCTAGTTTCACTACGTGTTTTTGAAAATTGAAATAAATTGTACATCATATCAATGCAGGTTCTAAAAAATTTTATTCGTATATATAAAAAATTCATTCCAAAGTAGCATTTCATCAAACATACTGAACATTGTTTAGTGAACACCTACTCAGCACAAAATAATACGCTACAGATAAAAGATGCGGCCTAACGAGATCAGAATAAATGACAAAAGTTTACGACATACACAATTAAATGTTGGATGAATAAAACACTAATGAATACTTGTTGACAAAGATGTTATTATCATTAATGAAAATAAATGCATCATTTTACACGCTTTTTGTTGTAATAGGATTGAATATATTGACGTCTGTCTTTGAGCTTCTTCCGAGTTTCTTCTACAGACTCTAAAGGATAGGAGAAAAAGAAATTTGATTGTCAACAACCTTTTGAAACCTAAGTAATTGTTGACCCTAGAGATGCAAATAGACATTGTAAGCTGTCTGCATTTTAGAAAACCAAAATTAGTCAAGGTAGTACCTAGTTCAGGACAGTAGCTGATATGAATGACTTCGCCATAGAAAGAGCGATTGTCCAACTTTGTTTTGGCATATCTATAATAGAATAAAATAAAGATTTAACTGTATGCATCAATTACAATCCCGATCAATCATTGTATTGCATTAACAGTGCGTTTAGCATTGTGTTATCAGTACTTATCAGTAGTAAATGACTTTGAAAAAAGTATATACCTCGCCTCACGCAATGTCGCAAATTTAACGTAGAAGACGGTGGTGAAAGGCACTGAAGAAGGAATCTGTGTTGAAGGCACTGGAGAGAACTTGACGACTTTACCTGTCATAAATAAATAATGATTATAGAGTGAAATTAAATATTTTTGGGGCCATCCAAGACAAGATTATCAGTCACATTTGCAAGTTATATTTCTAACCGAATCTCTGGCATAATTTTTTTAACTCGTTTCCTAGTCCTACATTTGGAATGCAAAAAAGCAGCAAATGTTGGGCTTCTTCATTTATTGTGTAAACCTGTATTAAGAGGAAGAGCAAAATTCTAATATAATTTGTAGACAGTTATAAGAGGATAAAATAAGTAAATGAACTGATTATTTGTCATATAAATACTTACTTTGACAGCTTTCAATTCTTTTCCTTGCCGGTAGTTTGGTCGTGACGAACATAATTTTTGTTGACAATGATGTTCAGCTTGTGTCAGGCGAGACAGAATTTCTTCGTCCTCCATCGACATTGCAACAATGATGCCTGTGAAAGCGATCAAAGTGTTATTACTGGACCAGATTAAAAAATTTACATAAATCCCTCGTGATGTCGACTACATAAGGACCCGGACACCGCTTTCACTGGTTGACCTAAATTCTACAAAAGAAAGTTGTGTGTATGAATGAATGGTTCATTCATACAATCTTACTTTCAAAGAGTCGTGATAGTTTTTTTTGCAAACTAAGTACATATCTCAAACTTAGTAAAATTAGTTACTTTACCAAAGCAGACACTTAGTGCAGGACGAGGTGTACAACTAGACAGATTGATGCAGGATGGACCCAAAATTGTTTGAAATGAAAAAAACAACCTTTGACATTTTCCATGCAAAAGTTTTGCCAAAAAAAAGTGTAATCACTGAAAACGACTTTTTCTCTCAACATTATCATAACCAGGACCAATTTTTGAAAACTAATTTTGTAAAAAGTAACGACTCATATTATTAGATTCAACTTGAAGCCTTCAAGTGGTTTCCTTTAGAAAAGGACATATTTAGTCAGCGATTTCAATTTCTTGATCTCATAAATTGTATAATGCTGATTGATGAAAATACTAATCTTTTTAATCAGGTTTAATGACCACAATTGGAAAACAAGACTGACCAAGTGTGAAGGGATCTTCGTCGACATGTTTCTTGGAGTTGTGCGTAGCTCTCGTAGTCAGCTCCACAGAAGATGGAGATGGTTGTAGTGTGGACTTTAATGAATTCTGAATAGTTAGGATCAAGAAAACGAAAAAAAGTACATTGTAAAATAGAAAGACTTATTTATATTCTTGTATTTAGCCTCAACGTCTAGTTTGTAAGGTCAAAGGTCAAGGTGCTGTGTATCCCCGTTCTGGGGACTTTGTAGGTTCTTTCTCGTCGCGTGTCTGGCATTGAATCTCTCTCTCTCCATTGGCAAGACACATCTCGTCCAGTTTTTCGTCATGTCATTTTCAGGTCAGGATTTTCAGGTCAGATCAAAAGACGACGAGCCGCCCAATTCCAGGCTGTTTATTTTATGTGGTACGTGACAAATTGTAATTTTGTATGCGATTCCTATTTCATTCATTTTTACACATCTTTTGATACATCATGTACTAGTATCTGTTGAATTAAAATTTGAGTGTGGTTTCACATACACATGTAAATTGTGTGGATTTGGTCAAAAATTTATTGATTTTAATTGTGATGTATTTATTTCCAGGCCGAAATGTGTCTGAAGAAGAATTACGAGAATCGTTTGAAAAATTTGGAACTATCAAAGAATTATGGATTGTCAAGGATAAGGCTTCTGGCGATTCAAAGGGTATATTTTTTGATGACCATTATAAAGATCTGGAATAGTCTTTTAAATACATCATATTTTATGCCTGTAATAAGGCGAATGATTAGTGAATGTCAACTTGTTCCATGATTACTTCTTATTATTGTTTCTTTTTAATCTTTCCACGAATCTCTTGCATGTGTGTCTTATCTGTATGTGTTTGTTTATTTACGACAGGTGTAGCATACATAAAGGTGAGAACACATTTTAAATTATATGAATACAACTTTAGATACCCGTATCGAAATCTTCTTTGTAATCACACTCACATGGTGGTGGTCGGAAATACTCTTACGATTTCGTTGGTTAATAATCTGATGTGAATGAATTTCAAGTCCATTTACTTTGTCTGTAAATCTGAATTTAAACTACAAACACGGTTTCGATAAATGAAATAATTTCATTTGTAACTACTAAAATGTTACCATTTATTATGACTTATTTTATCATGTACAAATGTTTGTTTTTTTTTTCACCAAATATAAAGTATGCTAAAACGTCCGAAGCAGCAGTGGGTAAGAATAATTTACAATAATACAATTTAAGATATATGTTTGCGAGTAAATGTCACACATAATTTCAAACTGTGTTAAATATTGTATACGACTTTCAAATAATATTTATATATTTTTTCAATCTGCGTGAATCTGACCAAAGCAATGGAAGAAATGAACGGCAAATTCATAGGAAACAATGCCAAGTCACTAAAGGTCAGAATAATTTTTAAAACATCTTTTCTAAATGTATTCTAAATGTACAATATAAACTTTATATGTAACATATTTCTAGATGAGTGATTTAATGTGATAATATTTGTCAACTCCCCAGGTGCTCATTGCGAATAGTAGGGACCAAGGTAAATTTTTTCATGACGTAATTTGGTAATGTTCCCTTACGCTTGGCAAAATCTTGCGTAGAGGTATTGGCGGCGTTTTTCGAAAAAAACGTCGGAATGAAAAAAAGGTTAATTGTGGTTACATTTAGCTGTAGTTATGGAGAGTGTTAGTAGTAGAGAGGCTGCAAAACAGCGAGTAAACGACGAATTGAGAAGGGAAGAGTACACAAAGGTGTTAGATAGATCATATTGTGTGAGTTACAAACATCTTGGATTGCCGGCAATTGAGGGTAGCTTTACTCATTTTCTGACAAAGTTGTTCGAAGTATTACCACCCGACTTCACCTGTCAAATTGAACCAGATAAGGAAAATAGGTGAGTATAAAATGTAATTGACTTTGTGTGTGTAGTTGTGTACAAGTACATAGTTTTATTTTTTCTTTTACTCTTTGCAGCTATGCTAAAGTGTTGGCATATCCTATTGAGAAGGAACAAAAGCCTTCCAAGTCAATCGTTCTGAACGATACCAGTAGTGAGTATTTATTTTTAATTTTTGTATTTCTAACGAATCATAATAAATATAGTGACAAATATTTCTATACTATTTTCTATTTGTAATTTCAGGAAAACTCAATGTAGTCAAGAAAGAGAAGGAAGCTGGAGCTAGTCAACTCAAAGTCAAGAGGAAAACTCCTACAAAAGTCATTTCTTTGTTGTCTGATGATGACGATGATGGTGGTGACCTTCACGCTGTAGTGGTCAAAAAGAAGAAGGTTCGGTTGGATGGAAAACCTCGGCCTTTCAAATGTCACCTGTGTGATTGTGCCTTTTCTCAACAATGTATGTTTTATTGATTATGACAATTATTTCAATCTGTCCATTACGCTTATCGTCTCATATCTTCCAATGTATTTTGTATAATTAGCCTACGTAGACATTTGCGAGAACATGACGGGCAAATATATGTTTGTAAAGAAGAAAATTGCAGCATGAGCTATACAACTGAACGTAAGTTCACGGTTAGAATAATATACATAGTGTTCTTATGGTCGAAACCGTTTAGTTTTACTTAACCACTTGTATCAACAGACGCGCTGCAGGTGCACCACAGAAGGGTACATGTCGTCGAGCCCTCTCGTTGTCCGTTCCCAAAATGCAACAAAGTTTGTAGAAATCCAGGCACGTAAAAATTATTATGTTTGACATTATTGTGAATAAGTATTTACTAATCTAATCTCTTTGTTAACTTATAGCAACTCTCGCAATACACAGAAGAACCCATAACAAGAAATTTGTGTGTTCTTACAAAGACTGCGGGCTAAAATTCCAATCAAACTGTTAGTTTTTAGTAAAAACATTTTACTATTTAAAATATAAAAATATGTTACATATTATTTTAGGTTGACCTAAGTTATTTTTTTGTTCCCAGTCGCTAAGGCATGTCACGAAAGGACCCATAATAAGGTCAAGAAAAGTATTACTGCTCCTATCAAGTCAGCAAGGAATGTAGGTTATTTTTTGTTTAATAATAGTTAAATCAATTGTTTCCGTACATATTCATAAAGAATTGTTCTAACAGGAAAAATTACAAGTGGCAGCCAAGGCGAATGCTGACAACCTCAAAGCGTTCAGAAAGGAGGTAAAGTATATTTCATGTTTGCATACATAATTGTAGTTCAATGCATATTGCATACACTTTAATTCTTTACATTTAGACTGGACCTGTTGTAACTGAGATTCGAGGTGGTCGTATTTTCATTAAGACGAACGAGGAGAGACAAATCATTACCTCAGTGCGGTATGACAAGGAAAAATATAAGGGTAACTCTCTCTCTCTTTTGTTGAAATAATAATATATATGTACCTGAGAAGTAATTTTTGTTTCATTCTGTGATTCAGTTCCATCTATCTTGTATTATGTACCCTTCAAAGATCAGTCTAAGAAAGTCAAAGGCCATTTTGTTGTGACGTCGGATGAACACCCTTTCGATTGGCTTAAGCACCAAATAAAACATTCTGGAAAAGGTTTCGATGGTAGCGGGAGATGTACCAATAAGTCTGAAAACATGCTTAATGTAATTCAAATGCATTTTCCAGACAAAATGAATTGTTTTAATATGATAGTATGGCAGTTATTTACAACAGTTTTATTTCCAGGGTGAAGAGGATGACTATGGAAATATAGTTGTGGTGGCTATAGCTGATAGTCACGATACCTGTGAGGACCTTAAATTCACTGCCAACTCAGTCGCAGCCGTGTCTAATACAACATTTAAGCGTCCCAGTGGTAAATATTTGTTTCTTTACTTGAAAAATATTTGTGTACACATATATTTGAAACCAAACAGTTTATGTATAGCAAGTGTCTGTCTTTTCTGGTATAGGAAACAGTGAGTGGGATTCGAGTGCCAAAAAAAAGTTCATACAGCAGATTGCTGCTCGTCAAGTTCCTATGAAAGTCAAATAACAATTTGAATTTTTTTTGTTGATCAAATCAATTTTGTTTGTGCAAAATAATCATTATGATTTTATGCATATAATCATTTTCCTTCTAAATAAATTACAAATTGTAGTTTCGAAAACAAAACAATGCATTACGTTTAAACTTATCTCTTAGTGATTTGTAAAAACTTCAACGTGAATACTTAACTTTTTACACCAAGCGTTTCAAAGATAAACATGGTTATGCACATGGTCACTGAATACTTTTTGTACTCTAAACGTCAACAAACGTATTTTGATACACCAAGGGTCACGTCGTGAGATGAACGAGGAGGAACGTCTTTTACGACTGTTTATAATAGGTAAGTCCTTACAACTGTTGTGTTTGAAAATTTTAGCAGCTAATAATATTTTAAATCAATTTTATTATGGTCTTTTCCCAATATTAGTGCCCAAATCCATGTCTGAGTCTGAATTAAAAGAACATTTTGCCCAATTCGGTGACGTGGAGCACTGTAATGTTGTTCGGGATAGAAATACCAAAGAATCTAAAGGATATGCTTACGTGAAATTTCATAGGTAAGAAAATTTTTTGTCCACATCATAAAAGACTTTCGTATTGAACATGATAATTAATTTAAACTTGTGTACTTTACTTTGATATAGAATATCCCATGCAGCAAAGGCTTATGAAGGTTGTGATCGATCTTTTAAGCCAGTTTTTGCAGATCCGTAAGTATATTATACGCATTTTAATAGTTCTTATTCAGAGTGCAGCGATAACGTACGAGATATATAAGATATACTGTCCCTTCATTGTTTCCATTATTTTCATAACTTACTTATAATTTTGTTTTCGTTGCCCTTACAGTCGACCTCAAAAACAGCTTGTTGACGATCGTTATAGTAGCAGTGCTCATGGTTCAACGACGGGCCCATGTAAGTATAACCACTTTGTCGTTTCATAAATGCCATTCTTTTTTCTTTAATGGAGAATAATAATGAAAAACTGCTATAGTTATTTTTCAAATACCGACGTATCTTTTTATTCTTCATTTTAGACGATTTGCACGATTATTCTTTGGACCAACCATTCCAGCCAATTTTAAATCATCATCATCACCATTTAAATATGGATTCATCAATGCCTCTTAGTTTAACAGGTGTGTGTGTATGTTATTGTCAGGGAAATTTTTTTGGCCTCTTTTTATTGTACTATAATATAACATACTTCTTTTGTTTACAGCTTCAGGATCTTCGATGGGCTTATCTTCTTCTCGTCTTACAATTATTGCACATGGGTCTTTGAATCAAGATCAGCTATGGAGACTGTGTGACTTTTTTCCTGGTCTCGGTAAGGAAATTGATAAAGATTAGTACGAGATTGTGGTTCATATTATTATTGGCTTAGTCTGAGCTACTCAGATATGTTTTAAAGGGTCAAAAGGCGAATGATTCAAGTTATCAACGCTTCAGTACATTAAGAATCTTAATGTATGTGTACATAAGGAGTGTATTTTGTCAAATCATATAACTGGACTTGAATTAATGATTTTAGACTACTGCAACGTACGACATGACTCGAAAACAAGACAAGGTTATGCAACAGTTGTGTATAACTCATCCCAATCCGCTGCTTACGCCAAGGAAAAGTTACATGGCTTTGAGTATCCTCCTGGTCATAGACTTATTGTCAAATTAGATGTAACAGGAAATGACTCAACTCATCTTGGCCATCATGCTCACATTCATAGTCGTTCTGGTCTTGTAAGTCTTTATTTTAAAAAAATCTCCTTCTTAAAAACTACCATAGGCAAAATGACGATTTTTTTGATCTTTTGATGAAATGATAATAGCAATAATATCTCTCTTTTCACTTTCATTTAGCTCGGCCCAGCTGGACCAAGTGGTGGTGCAAGTCCTGGACAAAGTAGTGGAACGGGCCGTTATAATGTCTCCACACAAAGTAGTTTGAATCATAATGGGGCAACGGGTAGGTCCACAAGTGGTACTACAATTCCCCCTGATTTAGCAACATTAGCCGAAACTAGTAAGTGTGCTGTTTGATCTTAATTATGGGATTCACTGTGTTGATATCAGTCTTTCTTAATCAGTTGGACAATACATAATGAAAATGAATATCATAAAAAGTACTCTCGGTCCAAGGACCACTAAAGTACATACTGCTCAAAATACTTCCTTTTCAACTTTTAGAACTTTTTTAGTTTACTTGTAGTTAAAGCTTTACTCAAGCTTTGAAGTCAGACTCTGAACTCCAATCCTTTAATTTTGTTTTGCTTCCTAAAACGACACAGAAACCATATATTACTCATGAACAACCATTTACATAAAATAATATTGAATATTCTATATATATGCTGTTCACTACTAACATTGTCTATTAATCTACATATTTCAAATTATGTGTAATATACGTGTATTTCGTCAGTGCAACCAAAATTCAGCATTCAAATTTGTTTTTTTACCAGTTGCACAAGCCACATCGATCATTCAGGCTGCTGGTCTTAGTGCTGCCTCTCATCATATTTCACATGCCCAGTCGGGCGAATCTTACGATCCTTCGTGAGTGCACATGGATTTATTTTACGGATTAGTTCGTATTGTAAACTTTTAGTTGCATAATATTGTTGGAAACTATAACATTAATTTATTATTTCCTACTACAGCTACTGTTCTGTCAAACTACCCGGTCCTCAGCCTCTAGCTCCTATAGGTAATTATATAAAAAGTATGAAAGATACTAATAAATATTTAGTAAATCGCTAATTATTCTTTTTGTACCTATAGATTCTACGGTTATGGAAAGGTAAGTAATCTGTCATGATATCATTTTATTTGTATAGTCACTGATTGAGGCTATCGCAGAATGAAAATCTG
>WJFB01000336.1:0-71410 GCA_009870185.1 Pygmarrhopalites habei | reverse complement strand
CGAGGTAAAAACATGATTTTTCCCGTAGTCTCTATCATCGCTATGGTCAACAATCATAATCAATTTTGTTATTGTTGGATTAGATTACTTGGGAGTCGTATAAGCGGCTCTTTTTCCGATATTTAACTGAAAAAAATACGGATGTTGCTGATGAATTGGAAGTTTACCGAGATTGCATTAGTAAATTGGCTACTATCAATTTTAATATTCTCATCGTCTTGTTGTGACTAATCAAATTTTATATCCTTACTTAATTTTAAATTGAATCTTTCAGAGACCTTTCTAGATGAAGATATGGGTCCAGACTACGAAAACTTAACAAAAAAGAGTATACAACAATTGTTGGATGAAAAACAAGCATACAAGGATTCTCTTTTTATGTCAAAAGATCCTCGAACGGTACTTGCACAATTTATGAAAAATTTTGTGGGGATAGTGAATGGGGTTCTGTTGCAGTATACACAGCCGAGTTGTTTAATTTGAAACATGTATTGTATATTGTAGGATATCGTGAACACATTAAAAGCCCAAGAAGAGTTGCTGTCTGGTTGTCAGAAACGAATTGCAGAATTGGAGGAAAAGAACAAGTTGTACACCAATTTGACTGTTTTAGATTCTGAAGCTGCAGTCCTCAGTATGAAATGTTTTGAAAAATAAGAAAAAATGATTAGTTATTTCGCCCATAATTCGTTCTATTATCAGTCAATGTAACACGATATTTTCATGTTTACTATGAATAGATTGTGAATTGTCTCGTCTGAAACGTGATTTGACCTCTCTACAAGAAGTAGTGGGTACGCAAGAATTATCTCGGGAAACAGCACAGCAGCTCTTGGACAAAATAGCCACGTTAAAAAAGCAACAAGAATCTGTGGAAAAGCTCAATCAGCAGCTACAACTTAAATTTCAACAACAGGAACAATTTTTGGAGAATGACATGACCAGAGTAAGATAGTCAATCATTTTTTAAAACCATATTGAAATTGGTTCTGTTGGTTCTCTTAACCTTGAGTACCTTGAGTAATTTGTTCCCTTTTTAGTTTTATAAAACATGCAGTCGCTTCTCATTTCTGGATATGTACAATAACGTTGCCAAAAACTTTGATAATATCTTTCCATTGATTGAGAAAAATCCATTGGACCCATTAGAATTGGAAAAGTGGCTTAAAGTGAGTATCTACTATGGCAAAATAGTACGGTATGATATTAGTCCCTTAATGATTTTCGTATAAGTGAATTTTGTGATTCAATTTTCTCCTATAAAGCGGACAATGGAGAAGGTGACGGCTGCGAAGCGCATCCTGGACATCAGAATTGTTGAGTGGCAAGAGAGGGATAAGGTTGTTGAACGAAAATTTAATCAATTGGAAGCAAAGGCCAACAGTCTCCACGAAGACTGTGAGCAAGCATCCTCCGAGCTTAACACGAAGAACTCTGAGAACAATAAGAGATATGAGCAGTTGGAATTCGAGGTGATTATTTATGTCAATTATTTATTTTCGACAATTTGGTATGGATAAAGGTTTTGAATTATAATCTAAATTTTTTTAAAATTAAAAGCTACAACAAGCTCGAGCAGAACGTAACAGTCTAAGAGAAGTTCAGGCAAAGCTTATCGAGGAAATTGCTGACTTGAAAAATAAACAAGTAGCCTTAGACCAAAATGTCCAACTAACTGACAGACAGTAATTTTTAAACAATATTTTGATTTTCTAATAAGACTATTCATTAATTCACGATTTTGACCAATCATTTACTTCTACATTTTAGAATTGAAGAGTTTAAGTCGTACAAAAACGACCTGGACAATGGTGTTGAGGAGGCTTATTCCGCGTATCACAAGGCAGAGGCAGAACTAAATCTAATGTTGATCGTAAGTAAATAATATATTTTTGAAGACTTGTTTTCTTAGGCCGTTTTCCTGCTATTACATTTCAAATATTATTAATCCGTGACCTGTATAACCTTTCATTTTTAGGCATTTATGATAGACGCAAGAAGTAAAGTATGCGCTCCACCGACGGAAGAAGAATTGACTGGCAAGGGTTCCGACTAAACCCAACTATAGAGTTGTATGTATTTGTATATCTTTATTACATTTCCTATGCGCATTATTATAAGAACTTACTTACGTAAAAGTATGTTTACCGCATTTACAAAATATTTTAAAATGAAATATGTCCTGAAATATTACTATTTTTGAACTCTGCAATTTTTTTCCCCGAAACCTTTTTTTCCTAAATTCCTGTAAGTTTGTTCTGTAATTTCAAATATTCATTACTGTAAAATAGCAGTGTTCTCTTAGTACAAAGTACTGATTGTGCAACAATAAAACTGATAGTTTCAGATAAAGACTTTTTGAATTGGATCTCATGAATGAAAAAGAGCAAATATATTTACGTGGCCTCTGTCTCATTATTATTGATAAAGATTTCTCCAATATCACCAAGCTCCTCTCGTCAAACGTAAATAGTTATATAATTAATCAGTTTCCGTATTCTGTGTAAACCATCTCGTCACAAGAAGACTAATCTGTCTCAGCATATTGACATATATTCTTATTGGCGTAAAGAATCCATATAGGCAAAACTTTGACTAGTTATTCAAGTACAAATTTCTACACATGAATAATCAAGCACTGTATCCTGTCAATAATGTATTGTAGTTGTCGTGTTGCGTGCCATATGCCATACTTTAGTATGGATTGAAAAGTTTTTCCCCTTTCAATACTCTATATAGGATATCCTATCGTGTATTGTAAACTACAATATTTGTTGAATAAATGAATGAATACTGTTTTCTATCAGTCTGTTTATTGGGTGTACAGTTGACTTAGCACTGGTTAGGAAGGACTTTATTGGTTTAATCCCAGCTTAACAAAGGATCAATTATGAAGTCTTGTCTTCCTCATAGATATCCCCAGATACCTATATTTTCTAGTACATGTGTGGGTCATGAGAATAAAGCCAGAGCTGAGGGATTAGTTAAAAGATTAATTAGTTAAATCATACAGTGTGATGTTAGAATAAGTTTGTAACATTTTTTTACATTTCTTTATTATATATTGGCAAATTGAGACTTGTGTTTGTATAACATGTCTCCCTCAATTACATTTTACCAATTTTGGATAGTGTACTTTTATCTGGTATCTACTTATCCATATTAGACTATAGCTACTATGTAAGAGTCCGTAGAAAAAAATGTCATCGTAGGATATCAATTAGTCAAACAGATTAATGTCATTTCCTTATTTAATTTATAGCCAATTTGTGGTTCCAACTGATAAACTAATCATAATAATTATATAAAAAAGAAAGTTACTAATTTTGGTTTCAGTCTCTGGTAGTTCCAGCCTGGAACCCATCCGTTCTTTAAGTAACAGATAATATAATGGAAAAGGCTTTCTTTCCTCTCTTATCTTCACTTACAAACTTATTTAAACTTTGTAATTTAACAAGTATGCCTGCATTTCAATCAAGGGCCTATATTAACGTTTTAATTATTTTTGTCGTGATATTATACTATGTAGTAGTATGGTATTATGTATTCTGATTCACTGATATATATTTATATTATCATTACATTTGAATATTTGGATGAGGAAGACAAAAAATTAAATATTTAGACGATCAACTTTTATGTCTATACTATAGTATATTATAGAAGAGTACTGACGATGATCACTAATTAACAGTAATGTGCATGAGATGCCCTTGTTATGTATAGGACTAAAATTAAGGACGTACAGTAGTTATAAATAATTATTTTACAAGTAGGTATCATATTTATGTATCATAGTACTTGTATCATGAAGAATCACATTTATCGAAAGAAAGAAATTGAATTACAATTAATTGATTAAATGGAATTCAAATTTTTTCTTAGTTTAACCTTAGAAATGACTTTTTCAACAGTTAAACTGCTGCTTTCTTTTTTGTCAGCACCTATTATGTGTAAGTATCATTCACGAATCACATATTTTTTCATACATATATATGATAACTTATATAAATAATGTATATTAGATTCTTTTAAAGAACTTTTTTTGTTATAACATATCACCATCAATGCAATGTTCTTTTGAGTCAAAGGCTTTGACATGACATTGTTGCACCTTCCAGACAACAAAGAAAAATGAAAACGATTCGTAGGCTATTAATTATAAATTAAGATTGTTTGATATATCAATAACCTACACTGTATGTGTGTGTGTGTGTGTTTGTGTAATTTTTATTCATTATATAAAGAGATCACAATTATTAAAGGGTTCAATGTTTGCTGCCATGTCCACTTTCTCGGAGAAAGTTTCTCCAGAACATCCCAACAAACAATACAGTTGTAATGTGTGTTGTATAATATCACAAATCAAAATCCACTCAATTTGACATGGACAAGCAGACCAGTAATTTGCATGTGTACGAGATATTTTAAAGATCAGACAGTCTGAATTATAATTAAGAGGTCATACATCCTTAAGTTTATCATGCGATTTTTATCGCACATGGTTGTCCTGAATGTACTTAAGATTTTTAATTAGGACTATTAGATACACCTATCTCATTTATATTTTATGTAGCCTTCTTCCTCCTTCACACAGAGTTTGCTTTCTTTTAGTAAAATATATAAATTCTTTTGTAGGATAAGGTCACATTTGGACTTCTTTTCCTACATTATGTCTTTTTTCTTGAGGTAAGTTTATATCCCTACAATACTATTCAAGACATTACAGTAATAAGTCAAAACTTTGTAGTCATGAACATAATTTAAAATGAATTCATTACTAGACGAAAGGAATTCCCTGTTTTACTTTAAAAAGGGGTAACAAATTCTTTAGCTTGTCGACTGTCGACGTATCATCGTAATAATGAAGGAGAATAATGGCCTTAAAATTAAATTTTTCTGAAAACTCTCTCATAATATGAAAAACACATTTCCCCCGCATATCCTCCCGTATACAAATTTTCTCCTCATTTCTTTTTTTTGTCATTAAAGTAGGCACTGAAAAAAGAATAACTATAGCCTAATTGGTTTATTTAGGGAGTATAAACTAATTTAAACTAAGTACGTAGTAGTAGTCAAACGACCATTGTTGTTGAATTTGTGTTGTCCACAAACACCCACACACACTCTCATGTCCATTTTGTCCATATGACCATAAGACATACACACAAAGAAAGTAGATAATCTTAAATTGTTGAATATTAACCCAATTACATCACACAATGGTCCCCTGTAGAGTTGGACCTTTAGAGCAGGACGCGGAGCCACCCCCCATGCCATTATTGTTATTATTCCCTTGGTCCGTCTCTGGTGGAGTCACCTCGAAATTTATTAATCCATTCAGATTCATCCGAGTGTGTCTTGAACTTGGAGTAGGTGGAACTGTCCTGGAGACTGTTGGAAGTCCAATTTCCTCTCCACAATACCCACGTCTCCCTGAGTGACCCATCCCAAGTCCTTTTTGTCCATTTGGAATGGTACAAAATAAAAAGAGAAAGTCATTCTCAAGAATTCCCCAGATTTTTGTAAGTAGCTCAATAATTTTGTTTTTCTCAATTTTAAAAAAATACTGGGACTGACCTTGACGCAAGGAATTGGATCGTCTGAGAAGAATGTCATCATTCTGACTGACACGGAGGGAATTGGACCGTTGTCTTGGGGAGTCGGGTAGAGACAAGGAATTACTTTTGGGCAGTCCCATTTTTAACCCATTGGCTGTGGGAATTGTTGGAGCAGCTGATGTGGGAACGAAGAAAGATGTGGAGAGATAACCGACAGAGCCCGCAGATGACCGTCTTCTGGGGCCTTTGAGAGGTGAGTCACACACACAATAAGTGATTTAACATTTTTTTGTCTCCTCTATTTAAAGCAGGATGGAGGTGTCTCAACTCAAGTCTACAGTCTACAGGATCCAAAAATAACTACTTTGGGAGGATAGAAATGTAGAAAAAAAAGTTCATTTATGATCAGAGTAGAAATGAGTAAATGTGTAAGCACCCCGTTCTCGTTGTTCCGAGAAAATACTGAAAGCAGCCTTTTGAAGTTCTTCTTGTTGTGAACTTGGGATTCCACTCCCTGTCCCGCTACTACTACTCGGAGGTGGATTCATGGTTGACTTTCTCCGGCTATTGTGCCTCTCAAATGTTTTTTGAATACGACCTGTCCAAATTTTTTCAAAAAAATGAGAATGTCGTAATTGGAATTGAGTTACAGATATTAAATTGGTCACTCACCAAGTCCAGGACTGGGACGTATGAGGTAGACAATGTCATTACCTACAAAAGTTGACCATGAGAAGTTAAGAGGAGGAAGAAAGTTGAGAAAAGAGAAAGTTGTGTACAGACTCAAAACAAAGTACAAGAGAAAGCTTACATTTGATTTTGAGATCACATGATGGATTGATTATCACATAAGAGAGAGAGCTCCGTTTTTCGGAGATTTGTGCGTGATCGAAGTCAGTGATGGGGAGACCCAGACTAGCCATCCTTGCCCGGACCAAGTTGGCAATTTCAGCCCTCTCAATTAATTGTGTGTGGGAGTCACGGGCTTCATCAGTGACTTCCAGTGCGGCAGACGTGAAAGAACTTTCGTCAGAGAGACAAGCTCCACGGAAACATTTGGAGTTTGACTTTTTATTACTACCACCATTATTGTAGTCCCCAACTCCACTGCCATGAGCAATGGAAGACAGACGTTTCAGTGTGTCAGAAGATGAAAAATTATTCTCATTATCCCCCGTCGGAAATCCATCAGAACCCACCCGACTATCCTCGTAGTAGTCCTCATCTGTCTCACAATGAGAGTCCTGAGTCCTGTAAATCCCTACATCACAAATAAAACACACATAAATATATAGTAGACCCATCAAATTTCGAGATATTTTGTAAGCTCTTCCCATCCCACACAATATTGTTTTGAATATACACAATTAGGGAGGCGCATTAGGAGACGAGGGGATTTTATTAGGGATGTAATTACCGATTGGAATTTCACACGTCGTTGAACACAATTTTTGGTAGAGTCGACCGTACGTTCTAATCAGAATATAATAAACAAATTAATCATACACAAAAGTTTCAAGACGGAATATTTATTCGGCTTCAATTTTTCCCTGTTCCTCGAAACATAATTAATTAAAGTACCTGATCCATAGGTCCGTTGAGTCTATTCGCATCTGTAAATATGGACAATAGTTAACATTTAAGTATATCGTCTGTATAATATTCTACAAGTACCCATTCTGCTGTACAAAGTAATATTTTCCTACTACTCAATTTTTAATCTAGAAACATCAAAAGGAAAACATTTTTCTTTCCCTGACTTTCTCCCATCCTTTCTATCTTCTTGTGGCTAAAAGAAACATTCAAGTTGTCTGGATTGAATCAAATTTGAGTCAAGTCTCGTTTGAAAAATCTCAATCAGGATTACTTTTTGTACTTTTTTTGTGAACAGCAATAAAATCCATAAAAGGGAAAGGTTGACAGACATTTATTTGACAGACAATATATAGACATGTCAGAGTGCCTACGCTTCTTTTTGTGAGTGTGTATACATAAAACTGAACTATTCACTGATGATCAGACTGGTCTAATCTTTCTTTTTCTCCCTTCTCCTTTGTTGTTCCCTCGATTTCATTAGACCAGTATAAAGACTTGTTTTCCTGCCCAATTACTTTACCTCTTCATCTTCCCTCCCACTCCTTCTCTTATCTCATTTTTTCCTCCAAGTTGCAAAATTACAAAAAATAATAGCAAAAAATTTACAGTACAAAGTAGTACTTTTCTTTGTACCAATTTTATCCATGATGAACTACTTCAAGACATACAAGTGTAATTTGGTCTGAACTACTAATCTAGCTTCTTGGAAGTTGACTTTCAAAAATTTAGTATTAAAAACTTACAGATGTGAGGAAGCCCGATCCTGGCGCCTGATCGATACCCTGAAAAACAATTTTTCATTAGTCTCAAACGTGGGATCTGATAATTTTTTGCGGTATCACTAATAATTACAAGTTTAGTTCCTCACTCAAGGAGTCTACCAGGTAATTACAAATTATCAGTTTCATATACGATGCGTGTAAAACAAAACGACTCAAGAAATATTCATCAATACTTCAAAAAGAGTCTGTAATAAATGAGCGTACAAGGAGTAGTCGGACAAATGTAATGAGGTAGTCTTTCACAAAGGCCTGGTAGAGTAGCGTATCCAACATGGAAGCGGAGAAAACATTCCCAGCAGCAAAAGGGAGTCGAAACATGTAGGAAATGTGAGAACCCCTCTCCTTCTCTCTCTGTCAAAATAAAAGATACCAAATATAAATATACTAAACACACGCAAACACACATTCTGTGAAAATATAAAAGTGAAAGTATTTTCTCTTCATTATTATTCATACTTAAATCTACAAGGTAGTTTAAACAAACAGGACTGATAAATCTTTCATTATTTTCATTACACTAAACTATTTTGGGTCTTTCGAAAACCTTGGGCTTCCCATTGTCACACCATTTTCAAAACTTTCAAGACATTTGTCATAATATTATTGTCTCCCACATCTTTCGCAACAAAATCCCTCAAATGCGTACAGTGTGTGTCGGTGAAAGTGTCTCGTAGGGGAAAATTTAAAAGGCAGATTGACACGCGCACGTGTCAATCTGCCTTTTAAATTTAAATTTCTTTTTGTTACAATTCGAGATTAATAAGGAGAAAGTATATTTTTATACTTAACACTATTTTTCAGAGTCATGTCAATCAGTCAACATTTAACTGGCCACTGGTAAATTTTTTAAACTTTTTTCGTGAATTTCTTGCGCATTTAAAAGATATCAACTCTGGCTCACCCTGTTTAATGCCACCCACATATTTATAAAGAAACCTGTCTGGTGCTGGTGTATTTTTTTCGAATTTCTCAGCTCGTGTATATATTTCCATCCTCGTACTTTACCCTAGTAATACTCATGGCTTTATTTCAACACTGAGAAAAGCCCACCTTTATTAAATGAAAGCATGAGACTACACATTTGAATCACTCCTCGCGTCCGTACCTTTCCTAACCGAAATTTACGGATACACTCTCATTAAATCCCTCACTACCCTACATTCTTTCCTTACTCAACGGAGAAAAAATCCGTAATGGTTTCGCCTGAACATTTTCCTCATTTTGAGGAGGAAAGAAGTATGGAGGAATAATTTATACGTAAATTTCAACCCTCTACTACACACATCATCATCCTTCTCTGATACATGTGAGCTCATTCCCTGTGCCTCTTTGTTTGCCTTGTGTGTGTGAAGGCTTTTCCACGCAAAGAGACTGAGGGGGATTACGTATTAATATATGGATGGAGACTAGTAAGTACGTTTAGTAAATGGTAAAAAAAATATCAGAAAAAAATGAGACTGGATATTTTGCTTGAGTTAACCATTCGTTTTTTTTGTTTTTTGTGCAGGATATTTTCTCCATGTTTCTTTATCCATACTTTCTCTCTTCGGAGAAGAGAAAGTTAAATAGAGCATTCTTTACATTGATAGCTGATGGCTGCTATTCATGATCATCCCTATCTCTCCATCTCTTCTATTTAGAAGGGAAATTTTTCCCTTCTTATCCCAAGAGCCCATACCAAACACACACTAAAAGCTAAAGTACGAGTAAAGAGGAGAGAGGAGAGAGAAAGGGAGACAGAGAAAGGCAAAAGTATTGCAATTTTTTTCAGCGCAAATTCAAGTCAGCGATCCGCTAAAAATCTCAAGCAAAAGGTTGAATGCCTTGGATCAAAGCCTGTATCAGAGAAAGTTATTGATTTTCGCTTTGTGTGCGAGTGTATCTCCATTGCTTCTCAATACCCTTTCTCCTCCTCCTTCCGTTCCTTTTCTTTTCTCCGCACTTTCCCAGTTCATTTCAACATTGATGGGGATGGATGTATTAAATGTCCGTCGAGACAAAATGAAAATAATTTTCTAACAAAAAGTAAACACGACCTCTTCCTCCTCTTCCTCTTTGTCAACAGGACTTGAATTAGAAACTCAAATGAGACGAAATTGAGTCAAAGGAATTGAACACCACAATTTGATTTTTAACTCTCTGATTTCATCCAAACCAAACACACAGAATACCCACATGGATTTGAACTGTAAATAGAAGTAATTTGCTTTTTGAGGACAAATCAACGTACCTTCTCCATCCGTGAAAGGTGCAGAGCGTAGGCATCAGCTGCATTAAATTGCATGAATCTCATGTTACTTGATTGCGACAACTCTGTGACGATCTTGATGTGAGGGAAGAACCGGAACATTGTTTGCACAGCTGAAATAATTAAATAGTATTACTACATGCTTTATAATGTCACACATAAATACTGTTGACAGAGAGCTAGTGATCAACACGCGAGTTCTTATCATTATCGTGTAGAAATCTCTTTCACTAACCTACAATCGTGTTACAGTCCGACAGAGTGTCTTCCTCGGCTGAATTCTGAAGGAGGAGAAAGTGACATGTTCAATTAATCAAGAGGAATTAAAGGGATCAAAACTTACTCAGCCAATTTACAATGCTAAATAAATAAATTATGGGAAGGGAAGAAGGTGATCGAGAAAGCAAATGATGATGGAAGAAAGTAGGGAGAAAAGTAGTTTACCGAAATCTCCTTATTGACCACGACCACACTCTCAGCAAGAGTAATGCCCGCCCTCAGTAGATCATCTAGGCAGTCTATGGACCCACGGAACCAGTAAATCATCGGAAAGTCTGTAATGAGATAATAGGACAAGTAAATCATGATCCATGTCAATTACTTTCTTCATGAAATAATGGAGCTTGGCTGGGCCCTAGTACATACATAGCACAGTGATTTTATAGGCCACAAACTACCTCCAAGAGAGATGCCTTTACTTTCTCTTGAACGTCTTAATAATGGCTTGAGGTATGAGGTCAGAGAAAGTTACCATAAAATACCTTCTCTAAAAATACATGGCCATTAAATAGTACACAAAAACTTCAAAACCTTTCAAGATTCGGATCATTAGTGAGCACACATCACACACACTCAACCCCAACCACTTTCTCCATTTATTTCATGTGCCATATTATTCACGCCAAACTCAATTTAAATAAGCTCATGATTGGGAGATACCCAATCGAATGGACTCTCAACACAAAGACGAACAGGATAGTTTGGCATGAATAAAATGATATCATTAATTTTTTTCTCCCTTTCCCTTTCTTTTTTTTTACTTCTCTCAAGTCTATAGTTGTGCACTTACGAGAGACAGCATCCAAAAAAGCAGTGTCTGGAGGACTTTGAAGGAGTAAAATAATAGGATTCAATTTCCCTTTTGGTCTAAAATGTGCTCGAAGTGGTACTATAAAATTGTAAATTGCACTCGAAGCGTAGTCTGCAGCTAGAATTATCGTTGGATTCGCAAAATCTGTGGCTGTTCGATTCGGACAATGTTCACAGGCCTGTGTGTGGAGAAAAATAAAAATACATTTTAAAAACTCTTTGCACAAATACACAATTATAAGAACATGAAATATATTTCATCTTAAATTCACTTCAATGTATGAGGTGAGGTTTTGTCTATTGTTTCATTAGTGAATGGTTATCGAATTTGGAGAAAGCAGGGAATAAGAAGAATGAAAAGCGTTGGAAGGGATACTCAAAAATTGAACTAATATGAGCAGTTTTCTCGGAATACATTAATTTATGTCCCCACCTTGACAACTTCCAAGAAAAGAGAGAGAGAGAGAGAAAAAGAGCATTATAATCAATTTTTTACACTTTGGGGCTAAAACCTAGTCATTAAATTTCTTCTGAACGACTTAACCACAAGAAAGAATGAGAGGAGAAAGTCCCTCTTGGAACATTTGATAAGAAAAAAAGAGGAAGAGCGATTTACACAATATGCGATACATAGCCTCTAGTCTCCATTTTTTCCACTGAAATGTGTGTGTGTGTGTCCTCAGGCGGACACAAAATGAGGGAGAAGAAGGAAAGAGTGGGTTCAAAACTGCAATGCAGGCAGTGAACATTGGAGATGGAAGGACGACGGCTTACATAGAAGAGGATATACACCGTGATCTGAAAGACGCATTACCATCCATTATTGAAGGCGTCAAGATAGGGGCGAGAGCAATGAAATGAAATAGAACGAAAAGGAAATTGTTTCCCTCGTTTTCTCTGCCCATCTTTTGGGTCTCATGTCCCTTCCATCCACACACACACACACACACATTGTGACCTTTCTATTCCACACATGCACTCACACTCAACCCCACATGTGGAACATGGATAGTCTGTCACGAGTTTCAACTTTTACAGTTACGCCCAACACAAAAAATCTGTTCAATCTGCGTGTACACTGTACACATATGTAACTAGTGGAGATGAAAGAATTGGGTAAAAATTGAGATATCTGAAATTGAGTTTTTTTGAAGGTCCTCTCAGCCATTCCCTCCAAAAAAAAGTTGTACATTTTTAAAAAAGGCGAGTTGGACCATATCCAAGTGAAAGTGGTCTGTATGTGTGTGTGTGTGTGGAGAAAGTTGACTTGAGGGGGAACTGATTGGAAAAGAGTGAGTTGACACTCTGTGTAACAAAAAACTGAATAGTCTTTCAAGGGATAGTGGTGGAAAGTGTGCTTGTGTGTGAATGTGTGTACATTGTTGTGAAAAAAAGTGTATCAATGATACATAATGATGTAATGCGGAAATCTCTTAAAAATGTATACAAAAAAATTTTTCCATTGCAGCATCCTGACAGTCTCTCCCCCCCTCTCTCTCGCTCTTCCTCTTTGTGTACTCTGTCATGTCACAGAAGGAAGGATGATACTTGTCGATGGTGAAAATTTTCCACTTTTTCCGTCTTCTTCTCTTTCACTGCTTAAAGGGCACGGGATCGTGTGTGTGTGTGTCGGTCCGTATATCTTCGTGTATTCATTTCATGTGTAGAGTATAAGTCGTAAAGAAACCTCTCACGTTGTGTGAGTTCTTCTTCACCGTCAACTTTATTTTTTATGTTATAAAGAAAAACTTATCACGGACTATTAGGTTATCCAAGCTCAAAGTCTGAAATATGGTGGTGTTTCAGTTCGTATCTCCCCCTAGTTTTAAACTATTATAGAGAGGCGAGTATGGGGAATTTATATAGAGAGTGATGAGATAGTCAATTGTGTTGAGAAGATAGAAAATTTTTTTGGTGAGGAAAACTGGAAGAAATTTCATACACTCGAATATACTTTGTCAAGGTTTTTGAGAGAAGAGATGAACAAACGTTATCACTGAGGATCGTGATGTCATAACAGAGGTGCGTGCAGTGGAATACATAATACAATATATGGTAGTTAAACGTGTGGAGAAAGGGAAAGTACAGATAGGAATAGAGAGAAAAGTATCCAAAAAAGATATTCCATATATTTAATAATAATTTTAAAATTAGGTTCCGGAACTGTAAAGTAGTTCAGTTGGAGAGAAAGTAAGAGAGAGTTATGCACAACTAGTACACGATTACAAATCGAATACAGAGAACGAGATAGAAGTAGAACTCAAGAGAGGATACATAAAGGAGGCTGAGATGTTTCTCTCTCTCACTTTCTCCATGTAATATTTACTTGTGGCCCGCCCGACAACCCATTACATACATGTGAAGACTGTAAAATATTGTGTATTGTACATCTAGATCATTTTTATGGGACTCTGATATGGCTTCATAAAATGCTCTTACATCTTTTCCCTCTCTTTCTCTCCTTCTCTCTGATTTCCCATAATTTAGAACCAAAGTACCTTACCATTATGCTCTCTCTCTCTCATAATGTGCTGATGGAAAGGAGGGTCGGCTAATGACTGAGAGAGAGGGGCTGAGGGAAAGGGGGGTCATGGAATGTTAACTGACTACAAGGGAAAATAATAATATGGTGAAAGTGGGGAAAGGAGGACAGGGACTTACTTTTGCAAGTTGTAGGCAGCAGAGTGGTTTCTTATCACGGAGTAAGTAGCAGAGTGTGGGGGTGACACCGATGTACGGCGAGACGGGTGGGAATCCTTTAGTTATTTGTGACATTTTTTCGGAAGCTGAAGGACCAAGACCAATCCATGGTACCTCGTCTTCAGCCTCATCACTCGTACCGCCTGGATCCGAAGACCCTGGTTCAGGGATGCTTGACTGATGATGAGTTTGGTCTGCAGCTCCAGCTGGGAATGACTCGGGCACTGGTAAGATACTTGGACGTCGACTATGAGTATCTGTGGAATGTCAAGATTAGCACATACTATCAGTAAAAAAACTTTTACATCCTCTTCCATACGATTCGGGAATCGAAGGGCACTGGGCCGGATGTGTGGAGTGTGTGTGTGCGGTGGGGAGAGGAGAAACAACACAAAATTTCTTGGCTCCACCACACACACACATACACATTCATGTAATGATAATAATAATGGTAGCTGGCCAAAAGGGAAAAAATCCCATATGGACTTTTTCGGGGGAGGATTGAGGACATGCACGCGCTTGCATCGCCAAATTTTACAGCTTCTCTCTCTCTCTCTTCCCTCTGTCCTCTACTCTCCACTATCCATGAACTGTGAACTTTTATAGTCAAACATTGGAGACTCGTCTGTCCACGTGGAAGTATGTGATCCGTCTCGTAAAGGACTCGACTTTGTCCATAATTAACACATGTACCAATGTATTAACTATGCATTGCATCCTCCCTCTCTCTCTAACACAACATATCCATTAACAAATTTAGATTGTCAAGGACAAGCAAGGAGATGGTCAGCGAGAGAGAGAAAGTGAGGGAGAAAAAGGAGGTCTGTAAAAATATTTTTCAATTATTCAGTTAAAAATTAGGACAATCAACAAGTCTGTGAGTTGGTCTAATTTAATTTCCTGTATAGCCCTACCTCCCACCACGCAAATAGTTTATGTAAGTCACACACAAACACACACACCCCCTCCCACACACGCCACATATCGTTAGTACGTAGAGTCGAGTGAGTGTCTAGGGTCTTGATGAAAATTTATTTAGAAGCAACCATTGGACATGGGTCCCTCTTTCCCTTTTCTTTCCTTTCTCTTATTCCTCATACTCCTCCCTCCGCGTCTTGTTCCTTTTTGTACTCTCACTCTCTTTCTGGATGTGCGTGTGTGTGTGGGCTGGCGCATGAATGAAGGAAACTACTGGCAATTAACTGTGCTGGCCTCAGAGGGAAATGGAGCTTTTCTTTGCTGTAAATTCCCGGAGAGCCCCTACAACAACTCTTTCTTGTAATAAAATCTACTCTGTCACAAGAGAGAGAAAGGGAGTGAAAGTGAGTGAGTGAGAGCGATGGAAGGAAAGAAAGTCGACGTATACATGCCTTTCCCTTTATATCCGACTGAGTTGTGTGTAGCCAAATATAATATATAGTAAAAAATGTACTTTTTAGAAAAAAAAAACTTTTTGGAACATTCCATCACTTCACCATTTTCTAGTCAACACGATCCTTACATACAACACTCCCTTTTTGTACTTGAAGACAACTGTTGAAAGCAACAGTTCAGTTTCTGGATCTCCTTTCCCTTGATTTTTCCTTTTCCTCCCTATTACCCACACTTTCTCCCTCAAAACTTTACGCATTATCCATTTTTCTCTTGTCCATTTTTCTGCTAAATCAACTAGGACACATACTTTTCCTTTTGTCTTCTCAAGATTTTATATCTGTGTTCAAAATATGGTTCTGCTACGAGCATGGACTACTTTTAATATACTGTACGTATATCTTATGTGCGTGTGCACACATGCGTAACCATTAGCTAATATATGAAGATGTTGGACTGAACTTTGGCACAGCTTGAAAGTGAATCACAAATTTATGGGTCATATACAAAGAGAGATAATCTATTAGGATATTTCATCATCTTCCTTTATATTTATACATGATGTACAGATAGCATATGTATACATACGCACACTCCTTTTTTGCATAATTAAAATTATTATGCATGAGCGTGTTATTCATGAGATTGTGGGAGAATTGGCTGCTCTACACATCTACAGACACTCAGCATAACTTGGTGGTTGGTTGAGTTGATGAAAAGACTTTGTCCTACATTTTCAGCCATGCTATTGTGAAGCTCTATTATGAGAAAACATTGCTAGATTGTCTATCTGTCAAAAAACTTGTGCTTGCAACACATAAACTACTCATTTTTTCACATTGTAATTAGTGGAGGCTGGAAAATGAGGAATCTGGACTAAAATCCCCGCATTTCCTCTCATTTCAGAATGCACGAGTTACAATTTGTATGTGTAGCATATTTATCCATACACACACACGTCTACACTACACAATCCTGTCCGAAAACAAATTGATCATGCATGGAAATCCATTAGAATAATGGAGCCTTTTCTATTAAAAATATCCCTCTGTAAATATGAAGAGTTCTACTACCACAACTACTATACAGCAAGACAAAACTATGAACAACACTTTCACCCGACAAATTAATAATGAGAAAATATTTTTTGACGTACTACTGCTTCGTTGATCCGAGACCGTTGGAAGAGTCAAAAGATTTGAATTTGGATTAATATTGAGTTGATTCCCACTCCCCAGTCCATTCCCACCGAAACCGGAGGGGATGTCATTGAAATTGTCCGAGTTATCCTTAACGGGGGATGGAGGAGACTGATCAACCGCGATTTGAATTGTTGTTGTGGTGGTGATTGAGTGTTCCTCCTTGGAATTTGAGATTGAGTTTGGAATGGCGAAGGTATGTTGGGTATGGAGTTCACTCTTGTCCGTCTCAATGTCAACCACAATTTTCTTTGAGTTTTCTGGGAGTTCTCCTTGCTCTTGTGATTGTTGTTGGGTTTGTGGAGGTTGCTGCTGTTTCTGTTGATGAGATTCAGGGCTCGTGTCATTAGCATTACCCACTGGTGAGTTCGTTGTGTTCCCCGTGACGAATGCCGAGTTTTCCTCTTTCGTAATAGAAAGGTAGAAACAAATATCAGATTTTCTCATGATATGCCTGTAAACCAAAATATAATCAAATTATTGTGAGGGACGTACTGTATGTGCCTACATAATACACTTTAGATTACTCATACTCCATTTCACGGGGGGTAATGAAACGTGTACAATTATACTTTCTTTGTACTCTGTCGTTCACAGAAACCACTGCAAACAGTACAAGTGGTTATTGTCTCTCGCTCTGCGGGAAGACTTTCTCTTTTCTCTTCCCCCCCCCCCCTCACCTCAATTCATAATCTCCATATCATACCAAAGAAAATGTGACCTTTTCAAAATGGCCTGTCTTACCTTGGTCCAGGATTGAGTAGAATGGCTGTTCAACAGAAGTAAACGGAGTCGTGAAGGAAGAAAGTAAATGGGAGACAATAAATGACAATGTTGGAATCATTAATGGAAATTGTAAATATTAATTTTAGATTTTAGTGTTCATTGTACCATACAGAATCGGTTCGAAGGTTACTTACTTTCTTCGTAGAATTCTGGAAGCTGGGCTGGCCGCACTCCCACTAGACACACACCAAACTTCCTGTGCGAGTGAAATGAAGCGTAGGTGAAGCTTTTCCCTTCGTACTCTCCGAAAAACCTGGATTGGCAAGAGAATGGAAAGTTCAGTGTGTCAGTGAACAATTTAACAGAATTATTTTTTATAACAAAATTAGAATTTCCAAAAATTGTATCACTGCTTTCTCCAGATCTCTTTTAAGTAAAGCGTTAGTGTGAACACCCTGACATTTTTCAAACTCCTTTTTTAAAAATAATAACCCTATGACTCTACATCCGAGTCTCACAGTTCACAAGTTTGACACATTTTAAAAAATCACCCAAACTTTCTCCAATTTCTCCAAACTTGAGAGAGAAAAAAAAGAATATTAAAAAAAATAGTTTTTCACTTACCTCGAGTCTCCTAAGCGTATGTGATAAATTTCATTGCCAGAACAGCGACCAAAAGTACGTTGCCATTCTTCTCTGGATGTTTGACCTTCCCTACAATTTAATTACAGTTTCATTAATTTAGAATCCTCAACATTCATTCTGCCTGAAGAGACGACTTGAGTTTTGTGTGTATGTGAATGCAGGACTTAAGTTGTTGGAATTAAATGAAGTTTCTAGGCTCCTACTTTTTAAGCCTCACAATGTACTCCTCTGAGTGCAGAGTGAGTCAATCCTCATCATTCCTATTTTACTTTCAATTTTTTCATCATTGTACATACACGTATACAATCTGCACATGTCTAGTTCCCTATCTCTCCTGTAAATTGTTCTCTGCATGTGATCTCAAAATACATCTGGTACAATACTACGAGTACTCCCACGCAAATCACAATTATACCTACTTGCTTCATCTCCTCTTTTCCAATTTAAATCCGCTTCAACGTTGGATACACATTATCGAAAATTCCCGTCGAGCATCAACCAACCACCACGATTATCTTCAAAATAATTATTTTCTCCAAACGGGTAGGAACGTCATTGCTCCACGTTCCTCTCCTCCTCCTCCTCCCAACATTCCACTCTCGTTGAATTGATGAGGAGGAGGAAGTTGATAGAATGTGGATGAGAAAGACAAAAGGAGGAGGAGGAGAAAGAAGTGGGTTACAAATTTGAAAGCATTCTTAACCCCAAGCACACAGTTTCTTTTTTTCCCTTCTCTCTCTCTCTCGCTTTCACTCTGACTCTATAGCTCTTTCTTATGTATTTCCTGCCATAGTGTCTGCACTAGAAAAGCAGATAAAAGACTCCACAAAGATCCCCTGCAGACCATGATATGAGTGCATAAGTATAACACACACACTCAGTCACTCCCAAGTACATTTTATAGAAGTACATTGTATAGAACATTTAATTCTTCCCCTAGTTTAAACTACACTCGAGCAGCCGGAGAGAAAGCAGAGAGAGAAAGAGAGAGTTTTCTCCACCACCATAAACTTCGATTTTCCATTGGAGGGAACGTGGAGCGGCTGGAAAATCAGAAGTTGGGACTTGTGTGTGATGGCAAAAAAAGAGTTTCAAAATGTCTACTATTATGGCCTAGCATTACTAATAAGATAAAGGAGCCATCAAAGATAATCACGGTAGTTGCAACGCTCCGTCTGTCTCATCATTGCCTCCTTTACTTCACATGGTTTCTTGCCAACCTCTAAATTTCCCTTCATTTCTGAAGAGAGAGGCAGAGGAAGGATTGGACAACCCAATTTCTCTTTCTGTGTATTTCTCGTTATTTTCCCTCGTGACCCACCAACTCCCTGCCTACGAGTGTGTCTCTGTTTTTGTTACATTATTCTAATCATATAGACCTCCCATCGAATCATAGTTACTGGCACTCCACCGAAATAAAAAAAACTTATCTCGATTTTTGTATTCGTCTCGTACAGTAGTCATTACTGAAATGTGAAATGTGCTTTGTGGAATGAGTAGCAATTAAAATGTGTATACAACGAGATTTTTTTGTATTCAATCCTTTCCATTCGAGTGTGGGTCAGGGTAAAGGACTTGGGACTACAAGGAAAAAACTTGGAAAATTTTTTGAGTAACAAACACATGGGCAGCAATTTGAGCCTCATGGCATAAGACCCAATGTATTTTCTGCCCATGTATTTTATGCTCATGTGTTTTGTGCCCATGCATTTTCTATACCTACCGATTTGTCAAAGATGGGTCTTTCCTTTGTTAGATGTTAAAATTTTTTTAAATGCATAGGCACAAAACACATGAGCATAAAATACATGGGCAGAAAATGCATTGGCAGAAAACGTATGGGCCGAAAATACATGGGCATTAAATACATGGGCAGAAAATACATTGGGTCTTATGCCATAAGACTCAATGTGTTTGCTGCCCATGTGTTTGTTACTCAAAAAATTTTCCAAGTTTTTTTCTTGTAGTCCCACGTTCTTTACCCTGACCCGAGTGTGTCGTAAAAAGAAACGCGGAGAGCACATTTTATTTTTATGGACAATTGTGTAGGATTTTTGAATTTTTGCAATTTCGAAAAAGTGTAAATTACCTGCCACGAGAAGTGTGTAAGAGTAAAGTCACTGGAATTGGCACACAATAAAAAAATATGATGGCGTTAAAATTTGGAGAAAACATCAGAGATGATTATGCAGAATGACTTTCACTCTAAATTTCACAACTTTGACTTACCTAGTGTAGATGTGCCGGGAAATAAACCTGTAATTTTTTATTGCCATTACTATTTTGCGTCAGGAGTAAAAAATTAAAAATGAGCTTGGCTTCAATTCAAAAATGCAGTACTTACAATTATTGGCTAAAAGTGCATATTTGAACTCGTCCTCGCACACCACTGTGTATACAAAATATAGATAAAAAAAGGTCATATCAATTAATGTATTCGACATTTTAGAATTTCTCATGAATGAGTTTTCTTATTTTGAGTTCCTGTGAAAGAAATGAAAATTAATAGTAAACAAAGTAAATTGTGCCGAAAGACTACTTAATGCTTACTTACCATGCTCTGCAAACCTGAAATTTTGTATAAAAATATGCCATCAACTTGGGAAATTCTATGCTGTAATAAAAAATCAAAGTTGCACGTGAAAATTCCTCACCTTACGTGGAGCTTATTTTCAGGCCTTGGGTTGACAAATTAAAAAAATAAAATCAATTATAATCAGCTCAATGCATGACTATTGCATAAAAATTTACATTTTTTGAATACCTCAGTATTTGTACATACCTGAGAATTTGTACATATTGTGGAACTGCAATCCATCAAATCAAGAATTTAATTATATTCAGTATTAATTTGAGATTAAAAAATGGAAACGAGAAAAAATCAATTCCCAATTTTTGTCGTTACCTAATGGAGCAAAATCTTTGACAGCCCATGATCTCAAAATGGTGTGCTCATCCGCAGCTGTCTTGTCATTGTAGTTGCGAGCAGCTAAAATAAAACAAGCCTCCGCCTCCCCCATTCTGGCTCTCGTGAGGTCAGCATCTTTGAGACAGGAGCCCTGGATGTAGATCACCCTCTGAGCCCAAATTGGCACTTGAAGAATCTACCCTCCCCCCAAAGAGAAAAACACATAAAAATAAAGACAGTTCCCCTTCCATTTCCCCGCATTCCATCTACATGTGTACGATTTGAGTCTGACACACACACAAAAAGAGACAGACACTGTCCAATCACACTGTGAATAATCAGACACGAGAAGGAAGAAGATTCCCAGATAATTTTACACTTTGCCAAAAAGACGAGAAAGAATATAAAGAGTAATAGACTCAGTCCAACTCACCATTCTCATGGTCGGATCCAATTCCATTGGAGAAAGGAGCACTACGTAATAGTCTTGCTGTAAACAGGGATAAAAGATACATCCATACATATAAATATTATAAATGAAGAGAAAGGCAGATAGAGAGAAAGTGGGGCTTTGGAATGAACCAAAAATTCAAGGATATCATGTCACCGGGTAACCATACACTTGAGAGCCTGAATTGGGTTGGCTAGGTGGTAGCCCAGGAAATTCGCCTTTACAACTTTACAATGGAATGAGGGAGTTAAAGGGGAGAAAGGAGAGAAAGTGGAGTGGAGATTCATTTAATACTGCCAAGAACACAAGTTGGGGTGGGCTTAAAATTTATTTGACAGGGACATGAACCATTGATTAAATGTGGGGAGACTACCAGGACCTCAGTTTTACTAGCCTACAAGTAGAAATAGTCCTAGTCCTTCCAAAACGAGCTCAACTTATCCAACAAAAGGTAAAAGCGAAGGGCCCTACATAATACTCCACTCCATCATCAATAAATGCCTTCTCGATCCCTCCCTAACAAAGAAGGGAGTTAAACGATACCCGGAAGGGAGATAAAGCCACGACTTGAAGAACCGTCCAAAGTCTCCAACAGCACAAATACTACTAAACGAGGAACTAGAAAGTGCACTGTGGTATGAATATACACATATATAAATATACCAGTGTTTATATCATGTAGACAGACAAAAGTGGATCAAAGTTTTGTGAATTTCGGGTTTGCGTGGGCTTTCAAACTGAACCCCCCTGTGCATAAGGCCAAAGGTAACTAAACAGAGTGGTATTGCATGGTACATGTATGTATGGACAATACAATGAGATGCACATGTACAGGATGCAGACACTGAATGGTGTGTATATTCATTTTAGCCTTGTCCATCTTCTACCCCACTGCTTTTGACTGCGGTTCCTGTGGCCCATCTCAGCATGATGAGGATAGTGAGAGAGGGAGAGGAAAGTGGCGGTGGATCGTTGTGTAGTCTCCCACTTTCTCTCAATTTCCCTTAGAATGAAAATGAATAGTATAGTCGAAAACTTTTTACAAAGTTGTCTTGAGAAACTAATTAGTGGCTTGGTTTAGTGGGTACTCCTACCACCCTATCTCTCCTCATCCTCTTCCCCGAATTTGAGAAAGGTGGAAGAGACAAAGGATCCTCGTATGAAAAACAATGTTTATACACTGATATGACTGACACTCAAATAAATGTAAATGAAATGAAAGGGAATAGAAAAAAGTTTGAGAGGCTTGGTGAGGCAAATGTATCTATTTGTGAAAGGTCATATTATATAAAAATGGAGAGTATAACGAGAGTACAAGAGAAAGCAAAATGACTAGTATCCAATGACTATTTTAAGTAGAGAGTACAATTTGATCCTAGCTTTCTCTGATTCCGATTCTCCCTTGAGTGAATTTTTGTGATGGAATTGTTAATGGAGAATGGAAATTTTGCTTCATTGACAACTATTCATCTTTCTTAAAATCGTAAAAACTTTCCCTTGTTAAAACCACATGTGAGGAGGGTGTAGGTTAGTCATCCTCATTTTGTCTAATTTAACTGTTTCCAATGTTTCACTCTCCATGTTAAAACTTTCACACACACTCACATTTGTGAGGATTGTACGTGTGTGTGTGGGTTTCCCATGTTTAATCCAGAATCCTTCCTCACGGGAGACACAGCTATCAAATGAGTCTCCTCCAAGTAGGTCGTACTTGTGACAACTTGTAATACCCTCACCCCACCCGACTTGTAATGTAGGTACATAAATGGATGGTCCATAAAAAAGAGAGTGAAAATGTGGAAGGTTGGGAACGTTCGGGAAAAATGGAGGGAGGGAGATAAAATGTTGGATATTTACTACCTAATTTTACGGACGGACGGACGGATAGTGTGGAGTTATTTTCATCTATATTTTATATTGGCTAGATTAGACTGTACATTACATACGTGGACAGAGAGGATATTGAGAGTAAATTATGTGTGTGTACCATGCAGTATTTTCTTTAATGTCATTCATACATGAAATAAAAATCGGAAGAGGAAATTTATTTTGACGTGATGTATAGACCTTGGGTCCAACTCTGGGAGTTCAGATATTTAAATCATCGCACAAAAACCTTTTTGTGATCTAGGGTTTTTCCTATCCCCTTCTACTTTCTTTATATGTCGTAAGAATGCGACACTAAAAATTAAACTGAGAGTTTTCTTTCATTGAAATTGAAAGCCGGTGTTTTTTATCCCTAAATTAAATGGATATCAATTGAGTTACAGCAATTCTTTTTGTTTTTTGTGTATTATACTCCAATCAAATTTGACTTTATAATGCTTTGGGATTCTATAAAAATTTCTCCGTCTTCACTTTTCCAGGTACAAACTTCTCCACTCAACATTCGCTTCTCTCTCTTATTTCACAAAATTGTGAATTCACTTTCAAAATATATTCTTCATCAATCTTGCAATGATTTTTTTTGAAAAGGAGAAAGCTTTCTCTGAGGAACATAGGCTCTGAAATGATCTCCCAACCTGGGACATACACTGTCAAAAAAGAAGGAGAGCCAGTTCATGATACAGCCTGATAATGGGAATGTGAAATGAGGAGAAATTCCCAGTTAAATATGCAGCAAGCAAGCTGTTGTCGAATTTGAAAAGCGGACTGTCAGGACTACTAGTCATGGCTAACCAGGGAAGGAGGAGGGACTGGAGTAGACAATAAGAGAAATGAGAAAGGGAAATGAGAACTGAGCTGAGAGTTTCCCCACGGCCTGTCTGCATATGAAGATATCGTGTGCTTTTCACCGTCTCGGTTCTGTTCTGGCTTAAGCCACAAAGTTGATCAGCCACACGCTTTCTCTCTTCTCGCTTTCACTTACTCCTTTCATTTGTGTGTGTGTGTGTGAGAGAGAGAGGGAGATTGAGAGAAAGTGTGTGCGTATGTACGTCGTTCCGTACAGGATATTAATAATGTATGAGCGGTGGTGGTGAGAATAGTGGAAAAGAATGGAGACATGATAAAATTCAAAGAAAAGTATATTAAATAGATGCTATTAGATAGATTAAATACATTCTTCCCTTCACTATCCCTGCTCACCTGCTATGACTGGAATTTATAATTAATTTAGTCGTATAATTTATGTGATTAAACATCGAGAAGCGGGTAAAAATCTGAGACTATGGAACACTGATCTGGCCAACTACAGAGTCACAACCTTCTTCTCAAAGTACAAGGATTTATCCCTGCCAGAATTACCCGGATTCAAAGATGACAACCAAAAAACTAACATAAAATTAAGATTTGATCAAAGATTAAAATACCAGCAATGGGTGGGCATAGAATTCGTTCAAAAAGTCCATGATAGTGTCCGCGTGGAGTGTTGTACTGCAAACCACTACATGTTTCTCATTTTGAGCACGATGGGATGAGTAGGAGCCACCCAATTTTTGTCTTTCCATCCATGTGAATGCGAGTTGTTCAAATTGTGTTGGCAGGACAATCAAAGCGATTCCTATCATGGCCACCATGAAAAGTTGAGCGGGCCAAATGTCAGGGACGAAATCACCTACCGACACATCATAAAAAATCATGTCTCTCAACTTCTACATAAAAAATACACACTCAACAGTTTCATTTGGAGAGAGAGAGAGGAGTACATGCATGTGGAACATAAAAATAAGGACAAGCTGTTGCAGGTATCAAAGGAGCCTGTTGTATGTACTTGTGGCTAATGTTTTACATTAAATAGTCATTTACAAAAAAAGAGTGAAAAAATAATGAAATTCTTTCCTCACCATAACCCACCGTGGAAAATGTAACGACAACGAAGTAGGTCGACTGAAAAAGATTTAAGCGACGATGACCAGCCCTTTGACAATGTTGTACGCCACACACACTGGTAAATACTAAGCTGGAATTAGATTTGAGACAGAGAAAAGGAAATCAGGAGAGTTGGACATAAAAACAGAATTTTTCACTCCATTACTTTGTTCGTGTACATATATTTTTTTGTGGGGGATTTGTGGGTGTGCCTACTCACACAGTGTCCACTCAATTTATTTTCCCAATAACTATGCGGCCATTTGGTCAATCTTGAGTAAACCGCAATTTTCTACAGTTCACTAGTATTAGGACATTTTATTGCAAATTGCTCGGATATTAAATCCAGGATTTAAACTCACCAAATGAGAGTGGCGGACAGGATGGTCAATTGTTGGGATAGAGCTGACTGACTTCTCTGCATAGCTCGATGCAAGTCATTAAACTAAATTAGTTTGGAGAGAAAAGTAGAGAGAACATTTTATTTTCCAATTTCCATGATGACTGCATGTATGTTTTGTGTAGCTAATATATGTAAAATAAAATAGTTTCTTACCATATTTTCGAGGGCATATTTGGCTAGCCAACAGTTGAGAAATACCGGTACAAATAAATGTCTGAATGAGGACAATACAGAAAATTTAATGATGCATTTGAAGTAATGTAACTTTGAAAAATAATTTTAGTAAAACTTTTTAAATTATTAAAGCAATCTGACCTGAGCGGAGGATGGCACAAAGAGACCATGAACGGAATACTTGTTACGAGCTCCAGTATAAAACGCCTTGTTAAAAGTTGTTGACATATATTTCCCTGCAATATTATCGAACATACAGTCATAAGACACATATGATAGGGGAGAAAGTTGACAGGAGAAAAACCTTATTATGCTAGAGTCTACAGCGTCCACATGTAGCATATGCTTTCTCCATTGAGTAAAGACAAAATTGTGTGTGTGTGGAGAGAAAGAAATGTTGCATAAGGTGACGGATATTAAATTTATCGCAGTTTTGGGATGACGACATGCATAATATTTCACATACACATACTGATATGATCTTTTAAGTAACTAGTTTGGGTGATAGTGATAGGACAGGGATGGGAGAGAGAGAGAGAGAAAGTCTTGGTACATTCCCCCGTGTGCCATATGGATCACTGTTCAAGTTTAGTTGGGCTCATTCAAGAGTAAAAAATCCAATAGTGACTAAGTGCTTCTACTCCAATAAGTTTTTGAGCTTCCATCACCCTACTCTCCTGCCACACACACACACACGCACTCATCTTTCTCCTCTTTTTATACCTATAACCTATCACTTGCTTACTTTGCAAATTTCTACTCGGCGACCCCACACAGCTGCCGCAATGTGATTCTACATTAGAATAATAGCATCCCATAATAGTATTATGGATGTATTTATAGCCAGACACAGATAAGTGTGTGTGCTTTCTCCGTCATCTCCTGTCTACACAGGCATACCATCTGAAACACATCCTGCTTCAATTTTGTTGTCAACTTTTCCTCCCTCAACACTTGAGCCTAGGGAGGAGAAGGAGGGCACTTTACAAAAAAATTAATCTCCCTAATATTTGGTAATAGCAGCAGCAGGGAAAATGTAAATTCGGATGGAGTCAGATTAAAAAAATCATGTGCACCTTTAAAAATTCTAAAAATACTAAAAATTCTCCACTAAATATTCAAAGGTGTCAGAATCGAGTCAACTTTAAGGCTGCAATAAATAGCTTATGCGGATAATGTTTTGAATTAACTGTATAATTGATTATTAAAATTATCTACACTTAGTCCTGCAAAAAATCAGAAGAAAAATCAAACATGATTAACTCACCTTGTAATTTAAATAAAGTAAAAGAAGCGTCTCACTCAGGCTGATCGTTCCCAGAAGCACATAAATAACCCACCTAGATAATTACATCATCATTAATTTGAGATCATAAAATGGTGTACGTTCATTCAACATGATAGTCTAACTAGTCCCCCGTTAATTTGAACTTGATTAATGAATATTTGGAAGACTTACATGTATAAAGGTCGAGACACGTAAATGATTGCGTCCCAATTAATTATAGGATTTTGTAAGAATTCTTCCTCCGTTAAATTTAATGAAGCCAGGTACACAGCCTTGTCTGACAAGTCACAGCCATAACTGAAAATGCATGTTCACAAAAAATATACATGTACATATGCGCATAGTACATCATTGAATATATCAACCAGAGAAATCCAAGAATGTGAAATCCATCGAGCATTACATTCCAATTTCTCAAACGGAACGAAAAAAGGACCCAACCCCTAAAAGAACAGAGAACTTTTCTCCATAGCGAGAACTTTTTGTAGAGACAGAGAAAGAGGAAATGTAAAATTCGACTCCACACACAAACACACACACACACATTTAACGCACAAACTTGTTCATATCATGTTGAATACCTAGAAAACCTTTTTCCTCCACAAACTTTTTTCTTATTACTTTATCTCTTCTCTAATAGCACAGTACAGACAGTCAAGGGAAGAGAGAAAGGAGGGAGAATGGGAAAATTCGGTGTCGGTGCTCCCTTTTTCCAAGTTGCGAGTGTAGTAGGGGTAGGAGTAGTAGAGGCAAATGGATAACGAGATAATTTAATTATAGTGATAGTGGCAGATCGTCTCGACATGTAGCCAGTAAGTAATGTAAACCGAGAAAGCGGAGAGAGAAAGAGAGAAAAAGAAGAGAAAGAGGCGGGTGAAAAGGTCAAATCAATTTTCGTCGGCAGAGTGGAACATCTGCGGTCGCCATGAAAATTGAGGTATGAAGGAAATCATGTTTCCTCTTCTCTCTCTTCTCTATCTCTTCAGTGTGTGTGTGTGTGTGTGTGTGTGTGTGTGCGTGTGGCTGCGTCTGGCTTTGGTTTCGTACATATGACAGTCCATTATTTAAAATTCACAAGGCGAATCACTAATCATTTCTATCATACTAATGGACGTTAAATACTTGAATCTCAGTGGTTTCATCTTCTCCCTTTGTGTGTGTCTGCATACTGATTATATTTTGGTGTGTGCAAACTCTTCAGTAATTTATGCAATACTTGAAATTCAGCATTTGTCATGCATATATTACATAGAAGTAGTTTTAAATTCACAAATCAAAGAGTTAATATTATTTGCCCTCACTTTCTCCTCCTTTCTCTTCTCACTCCTCAATGTGAGGAAAGAGCATCTAAATATTATCAGGGAATCTAAATTTCACATAAAGTCATTTTATTATGACTATTCTCATGGCAGTCCCAGGTTTTGGGAGTCCCGGGAAATGTACAGTGTAAATGGCCAACGCTCATTAAACAAAATTTATGTTTATACTCTGGTGTACTCGTACGTATTTCATGGTTGCTGAGTCTATCTCCAATTCCAATTTTGTGAGTGTGCAAATTATAAATTTACAAATTGTCCATCCTCCTTCCATGTATTTTATCTCGCTAATCTATCTGGAATCTTGCCTTGTTGTTTGCTGTATTTGTTATTCCTCCTGCACCCTCCCAAAATACAATATTCTATTGTAAGCATCCACTTTACACACATACGTGGTGTTTGTATCGTATTTGTGGGGTAAATAGGGTCATCGTTAAATACAAGAGAGAGAGAGAGAGTAGAGACCTTGTGTGACCTTGCACACCGCAGGCCGTCTCCTCATTTTCCTCCGCCAATAAATAATAGTTTAAGTGTGACACAGAAATTGGTCCCGTCCTTGAAATTTTACGGATTCAACGGTTTCACTTAATGTTTTATTTATAGTCAAGTCAACCGAGTGTGTCTGACAGTTTGTGAAGATAGAGCCCAGAATTTAGATTTGGATTTGTCAAGAAGAGAGAGAGAAACCATGTACCTTACACTTTGTCACAAGGAAATATGCACACACGAAATTTACAAGGGAGGGGGTTCTAGATCTCAGTGTGACTGTACAGTACGTATTATTACTTTAGGATATTCGATGGGGAATGATAGGAAAGGGGGAATGATTTTGAACATGGTAGACTGTCATTAGAGTCAAAACGTGGGTCATTACATTGTCAAGTTTTTTCCTCATTGATAATAATCTTGTCAAATGGTTAGATAGAGTGACTACTTTTTTCTCAGAATTGTGGCGGAAGGATAAGAGAAAATGATTTTGATAGTGGAATTTGGGACAAGTCAGCAGGCAATATTTTCAATCATTCGAGTCTTATGAATCCAATTGAAACTGTAATTCTATCTATTGAGTGACACTTTCTCCATGTTTTCAATGCCTGTTTGACAGGATAACTTGTCAAGCATTCAATGTGGTGTACCAGAAAGAGCTCAGAAGTGACCATTTTGTTAACTTCTATTTTCAATTTAAAAACACAAAATTTCAAAAGTTTGAGCCGCATTTATTAAAACGACTCTCTCCTGACTTTCTCTACTTTAACCATTTTCAAAATATTGTTATCTATGAAAAACCTTCGGGGAATTCAAACCGTGATGACTTTACGGTCACTTGAATGACATGGATGATTTGTGTGATGTGTCACAATTGTGTTTTTATAAAAAATAGCAGCCCACATTTTCCATCAAGATATAACATTGGACCAAGTCATCCAATTTATAGCTCCACATTTACGGTCACAACCAAGTAACATAAACAAACTCACAACATTTACATTTAAACACCTTACGCGGTGTGGGGGGATAAACGTTGAGTGATTTTCCAGCAACTGGCCACTTGAGAAAACTTGTGGTTGACTATAGAGATAATCATCTCCCCACCACCACCACAACCCATACATTGTATATACATATATGTATATGTATACATATAGCCCACTATCTCCTGTCCCTACCTACACTTGTACTATTCAATATTATATTATAAGAAGGGCTACGTCATGCCCATACGAAATGGTCATATGAAACTTTTATGGTATGTAAGCAAATAAAATTCAGCTGTTGATTCCTTTCCCTCCTTTCTCTCCTCTCCTTTCTCTCTCTCTCCTTTCCTTCCTTCCTTCCTCTTTTCGACTTCAAAGAGTCGACTCTCTCCACTTGCAATGTCATTTTTTAAGAAATTGAAAGTCGTTTGTGAAACTTTGTATTTGAACGACATTGTCTGGTTGAGTTTGGAACGCGCAAGCTGTTCGTGTTTCCCACTGATGGTTTGCATTTCTGATGAGTTCCTACATGTACACCACACACTCTCATAATAAACCGACAACACACACATCCAAGCACAAGGAAACATGTGGACGGTGTGTGGGGTTATGTGTGTGCATGTACAGTCAAAATAGAATTGAAGACATCAACAAATATATGAAGCAATTTACTCCTACAGTTTTCCCCTTTACCCGTGTATAAGTGTACTCTGAATAAAGTCGTCCTCCAGTATAAACAACATATCATAAGAGGCTCCTCAGTGTGTGTCTGTGTGAGTGCCTGTGTCAAATCTACATACATATTGAAATTGGCAAAAAAAAGCCTTGAGCCTCAGACATGTGAAAGAAGTAACAAGATTATCTGTACTCATTTCTTATGGACGTATATTTTATATTATCGTGGCGATGTGAAGAGGAGATCCTAGACTTTTTTTTCTCTCTCTCTCTCTTACATTCTCTCGATGGCTGAAATTGAGTCGTGGATTAAATTATGTAATAACACCATCGCTCCGCACATACTCACACACTCAACCATTGTACCATGAACGAATAGATATAAGAGTAAGTATGGCGTCAATAGCCTCAGTATGTTTTTTTGACAGTTGAGACGACGCAAAATTATTATTTTAATGCTGATCCAACTCGGTTTCCCCCCTTATCCTCCTCTCCCTCTCCCGCACGTTCATGACCTCCTGAAAAATGTTAATGAACTAACAATGGGAAATCAATTATTATTTTTATGTAGTTTCATTCCGCTCCTCCTTCTTTAGTCGTTACATTTCTCGCAGTGAAAAACTGTCTCAGTGAGAATTTTTCCTTCATATACTAAAGGTAGTAAAATTTAGAACTGGGCAGAGTTGACTAGACTATTAATTTTTACATGATTTTCTCGACAATAAAAAAGAAAGCTCATTATTTTTGCTGAACCTTTTGTGTTTTTCTGAAAAGCTGATTGTATTTTTGTAAAAAGAGGTACAGGCGGAAAAAAATATTCATTGTTAAGAATTCCTTTCTCTTTCCCTGTTTACACAATATCTTGTTGAATGCATTGTTGCTTCATTCTGAACTGTTGCATCTTGTTTTTAAAAAATGACCTTGTGTGGGGAGAAAGTTGATTAAATGTTTCCATGCCTGAGCACACATTTCTCTTTAGTTTGATGATGATGAAGTGAGCTCTAAAGTCTTAATTCTAAATCGACAGAGGTCATAATAGCTTAGCATAATAGACTCTATAAACTTGTTGTCGCCACACTCATTCTCCATATTCCCAGACTGTCGTATGTCAAACGTTGTGTTCCAAATTGCCATTGTAGAGAAAGTAGAGAGGGAGAAAGTTCTAAGCTAGAAATAAATAGGCTGGTTAAGCACTCTCAGCACTCCAGGTACCCAAAATTATGTTAGCAGGTAAAGTTACTCAACAAACTACATCCGCTTTCACTTTTCCCTACAAACACCACTATATTATATTAAGTAGACTTCCGTACTGTAGAAACAACAGGAGAATAAAGTTGTGTCTGTGAACTACTCCTACCCATCTACATAAACAATGTTTTGAGACTGACGATCCATAAACTCAAAAAACAATTTATCCGTATTGTAGTATTTAACGATTGTTTTTTACGACGTACACTAACAAACACACAGACACACACACACTCACGCCCAGTTAGATGAATAACTCCATCTCTTATCATAATCTTCCGTCGTTATTATTCCATAAAGTGGAAATTACAACAAATTTCTCTCTCTCACTCTTTCTCTTACTATCTACACACTGTCCTTGCTTTCACCACGATTTATTTCCCACCATTATTACATGTATTTGACTTTAATTCTAACTGAGGAGGATAGACACTCTCGTATCATAATAACACACACAAAATTCATCCTCTTTCTCTCTCTGACCCATTCATCTGTGCTCTGATGGGAACCTTTTCTCTTTTCGAGTCTTTTCCTATCGAAATTCCGCTTCACACACACATTGTACTGGTCGCATATGCATCAGGAAATATTTTGTATTAATTAAACCTTCATTACAAAACTGCTACTACAACTACTACTACTACTGGATATAAGAATGATATCAAAAAGGAAGAGATCCCCTATTTTGTGGGATGACTCCGTCATTTGTGCGGACGTAATTCAAGGCAAGAGCATAAGTGTGTATGGATAAGATAGGGGACTGAGAATTTGACTGATGAAAATTCAGAGGGAAAAGAGAGGAGAAAGTGGAGAGAGAGAATAATGGACTGTTATGTACAATAGATAAAAATATATGCAACTGTTACATAATAATATACAGTACATGTTACATAGAAAGGAGGAGAATGAATGTGAAAATGACGTACCATCTCGCTGCCGATGGTTCATCATCCATGATGACTCGAACGATGTACAAGACACAAGTGAAAAGTTTGAGAACAAAACGAGCAATACGAATCCGAAGACTGGAGCGTTGGTTCTTAAAAAAATAGAGATGAAGTCTTTCTTTGAGTGTATTTTCGTTGACGTAGTATTCAACTCGTACCCTGGGAAAATCAAACAAAAGACACAAAACATAGTCAGACTGAGAGAGAAGAGTCAAACCATACAATATTCGGCTAAACATAGCCCCACACACACACTCACTCCCTACACACAACAAACTACACACAAGGCAGACACTCATTAAATGTCAAATGTAAGGGTTCTTATCTCACTCTACGAATGGAATAATCTATATCTAGTATGTATGTAGTACACAGTGTAACTGTGAGCCTTGGTGGTCACATTACACTTTATGTTGATATACTACTCTCAATTTGTATCATCTCTCCCTCGCTCTTGGATCTTTGACGGTCGAGAGAGTGATAGAGAGTGAGTGGATGTGCGTGTGGGCGGTGTAATAACAACTTATAATACTTAAATCACTACTTGCCACAGTCGGCTGAAATGTTGTGTGGAAATAAAGACAGCAGGGAAGGAGGGAGAGAGAGTCTATGTGAATTATTTCCTTTTGCACCTCTCTGACCATCATCATCATGATTGTCACACAAAGAGAGAAGAGGGAGGGGAGGGTCAAAGTCTGGCCTACGGCAGTCCATTTTATTTTGTCGAAGGGAGAGCCAGAGATACAGAGATGAGGAGGGAAGATCGATAGAACAGAACCATGAGCATCTGTTTCTCATTCACAGTCAGCCGAGGAACATAAGCAGTTCAATGTCTTGCTAATTTGCCTTGTAATTGTGTCGACTACAAAGGAGCGGGAGAAAGGTCAGCAAACTCGTGCCATTGCTAGAGAGAGAGAGAAAGCGAGGAAGCTAGAGACTGGCTTTAGTTTTTTCTTTCATGAGATCTAATCAATCCAAGATCCATGGAGACAGAATTAATAGAATTCCAGTCTGACAAAAATGCGAGTCCAAAATTTTCCAAGGGAAAATAATTTCCACACTCGCTCACTCTCTCTCTCTACTCTCTTCTCTTTCTCCTCATTTATATTTCCTCCACAGTTTTGCTTCCATAATTAAAGTCTAGCTGTGTGTGTGTGTGACGACACTGCAGCTTCAAGAAATCCCTATGCTGTGATGTGGAAAGAAGGAAGGAAAAAAAGAGTTTAGAAATCAAGTAGTACCAGATGAAAATAACGGGAGGGAGAGAGAAAGAAGGAGAATACTTTTTACTGTAGAACGACGAGTTTCAGGACAAACAGTTGGAATTAATTATTAATAGAGGGAAGTGCCAGGAAAACGCTTTAGGCGTAAACAAGAAGCGTTCGTTGTCAGGGATTTAGGTACTACACATAATGTACAGACGATGCAATACCCAAAGATACACGCATAGACACACACAAGTGTACCAAAATTTCAATTGGGTTAACGGGACAAAATGAAATCATTCCTGCGTGTGTACTTCCTCAGTACTAGAGAGTAGTAGTAGAAGGAGTAGTTGGTGTGAAGAGCTATTTACATTTTGATGAAAAGGTCAAAATTTGTATGCTGACAAAATTTCGTGCACTGAATAAGTCTATTTAAACAAGTATAAATGAAGAGGTTCTCTTCACAGTACTAATGATGAGATAGTACAATGAGATGTGGAGGAGGAGGAATAGTTCCAAAATAGGATTAAGAGACTCCTGTGACAATATATACAATTTCAAAACTCAAACTCTCATGTATCTCGGACACTCTCTATCCTCCTCCTCTCCCCATTTTTTAATTATAAAGAATCTACACAATTTCAGAATTTTAATAAGACTTACGCATAATTTCTACTTTTCTTTTACGTCTGCCCCTATGTGCACCACTATAAATTTGTGCCGTGGAACGTCTCAACTGACGTTAATGTTAAAACTAAATCATAGAGCATAAAGGAGAAAATGAGTTTTATTCCATTTTCATCCCCCCCCCTTTTCTCTCACTTTCACTCCCTCCTCCTGTCTCTTTCTTCTTTATCTCTTTCTCGGAAGTGGAGTAAAGATTAGCCTTGCGAGTGTGGGATAGAAAATGTTTTTCAGAATTCTCAGCTCAATGGGTTGTCCAAGTGAAACTGACAACTGGGAATTCCTCCTCCTCCCCCTTTTCATGCAAAAAAAAGGAAAGTGGAAGGTTGGGCGTGCCAATTTTGTTTAGAATGGTAATGATGGTTTGTAGTCTCGTCCAAGAACGTTCACATGTACAAATAGACTATAGGAGGAGACTAGGATTGTGTGTGTCTGTACAGGAAGGCTATTAAAAAACAAATCTATTCTGAGTATCGAATTACCTTGGTTTACTCAAAGGAGGATGTATATTGCGTGAGCATAGGACGTGTACAGCATGCATTTAGATATTTCTCCTGACTTGCAAAAAATTCTATTCAGTATTCCCCCGACACACACACACACATCTGAGTGCTAGGTACACAACCAGCCACATCAACAAATTTCCAAATTTCCTCCAATATTCCGTAGTAGTAAAACTAATTGATTTTTTTTCAAAGGAACATAATCAGTGGAATTTTAAATTTTATTACATAACCATAAATAGACCAAACTTTAATGACATTATTGATCAGGTTCATCCATGCCAAGAAAAAATGGTGGCAAGTTTATTCCAAGGATTTCCAAAATGGTCTTTCTCTCGCTGTACAGACACACACACTCCTCTCGTTGACACACACAAATAGACAGTTTAAGAACACGGAAAGGGATAAAGTAGGCAGACAACCCAAGAGAAAGGCAGAGAGAGAAAGTCTCTCAGAATTCTTCATCGTTATGAAGTTTGGAGAAAGTTGTGAGAATGTTTATCTACACAAAGCGTACATAAATACCTTATGTATGTAGTGCACATTATTAGTGTTAGAACACCAGAATACCGGACTGACTTAAGTGAAACCCGGGTCATTCACTGTGACTGTCAGGTTGCAATTTAAAAGAACCTGAAAGACAGTTGTGTTATTAAAGGGAGAAAAACTTTTTTGTCAAACTACGAAGCTGAGCACAAACATGCCAAATTTATTTTCTTCTCAATTTCTTGTCTGCAAATTTTCCTTGATTATTCGTCAACCTACGTTTTGTACATTAATTGCAAACTGTAAATACAAGAGTTTATCAAGTTTAAATTTAACAATTAAACTTTTTTAATGACTTTTTTTTCATTTTCTTTTAATTACTAATTTCGAATTGATTAATATTTACTCTAATGAATTTTGAGTACACAAAAAGTAACTTTGGATTGTATTTTTAATTAAAATGTCAAAGTTTTTCAATATAAATCATTGTTTCGTAAATGGAGTGAAAGTTTCATAATGAAAGTTCCCTCTTGACAAGTTCTAATAATTGAGTCATTACGGTACGACTTCAATTGATTCTAAGCATTTCTCTCCTGCCTACTGCCTTTAATTATAGTAGTGCAAACAGAAGCAGGGTTTTGTCATGCTGTCTTGTCTTGTGTCTGTCTGTGTGTGTGTGTGTGCATGTGGACACATGTAAGGTACGTGTGTGGTGAGACGATGGTGGTGGAACACAATTAGTTTATTTTTTACAAGCTACTCATTTTTTTCTTCCTTTTTTTAGTCAATCGATAAAGGGAAATGTGAAGGCATTTTTCCCATTTCCTCCCCCTCCCTTCCCTTCCCTCTCTACTCCACTCTGTCTTTCTCCTTCCTTTCCCCATCGTTGCAGGTGGATGGTCAGAGAGAAAGGCAAATGGAAAGTAGGAAAGGTAAAAACGTAACATGTGTGTGACTGTGTTTGTGCCTGTGACTGTGCGAGTGACTGTATGTTTTACTATGTGTAGTACAAAAAATGGAGGTGGTCCCCTCCTCCTTCCACAAGTGTACTTTGAATGAGGAGGAGTGCAAAGGAAAAAAACTCATGGAATGGATAGTCGTAAGTTTTGTCCTTTCCGTGAAATAAAGGTGTGTACATACGAGGCACAGTGTAATGTAATGCAGATACTTTCTCTCTCCCTTTCTTTCTACACTGACATACATATTAACAACACAAAAAAGCCACAGCTGACAAGAGGCAATTTATTCTGTCCATTTCTCAGCACAATTTGTTCGCAGCCCTTTACAACAGTCTACATACATACAGTAGATGTAGATGTGTGTGAGTGTGGAGGAGTGAAAGCAGGTACATACTACATCACATGGAGAAAGCCACAGGCCAGAATACACATTGCGTAGATTACTGTAACAAGGGAAGAGCACTCTCAGAACAAAGGAAATGATGGTTCTTGTAAGAGGAAGAAGAAACTTGAGACAACAGAAAGAGGGGGGAGGAGAGGTGGAATGAAAATAAGATTCAAGAGGTAGAGAAGAAGAGAAAGTGAATTTGATAAAAAGTATTATATTATAATATGTCGTAATAATATGCATCTTTTCCCCTCCTTGTTATATTTCCGGTTGATGAAGGAGGAGGATGGTCTTTCCTAGTAAACATTGTCTGACTGTGTACATATGGGTTTGCGTACACACACCACATTATATTTGTACAGGAAGGAAGGATACAAGAATTGCAATTTACATATGCATTGATTTTGACACACACACTCCCAGATAAACAAGACAGAATGAAGAATATGGAGTAATGGAGAGAGTTTCTCTTTTTCTCTCCCTCTCACAAACCAGAGTGGAACTATCTTGGAAGATAAATCGACTTTCCCATTGGATTTTATCTGCATTCCCTCTCCCCCCCACCCTCTTTGTATGGTGGGTGTGTGTGTGTGTTGTGTGTGAGGGAAAAAATTGATTTGATTCCAAGTACCACTGAACTGAGAAGGGCAGGGAACTGTGTCAAAGACAGGTTTTCTCTTACGTGTGTTTGTTTTGGTACAATGTGTGTGTTTTCGTGTGAGTGGACTTTGTAGAAATGTACAAAGTGACGATTAGAACCTGAGGTTTTTTTTCTTTTGTCCACTTTTTGGGATTGGCTCTTTCACTGAAGGGAAATCCAGAGAGAGAGGAAAGTAGAGAATCAGAAAATGTAGGAACAAACTGACATTCTTGAAATAATACTACCTTTTCCAATTACATCCATCCCCTGACCCTACACGTGTGGTGTACATATCTGTGTGTATACAGATTCTGTACTTATGTACCTCCATGGATATTATGTACATTTAGCTCTTTTGTTCCCTACACAAAAGTGGAAGCCCTTAGCCCTTCCCCGTCTCCACTCTCTCTCTGTCTTGGTAAAAGCTCTCCTTTCATTTCTGGGAGACGAAACAATGTGAGAGTGTGACGTGATTCTTTGTATCCTCCTCCTCTTCCAATCTTCTGCCTTTTTGATGATGGTGAGTTTTTCTCGAGTGTGTGTGCGAGTGTCTAACTTTCTCCTCCTTATTTCACTGACTTTTATGTAACACTTTGACGTTTAAAGTGGTAAAACACAAAGAGGAAAGACAAGACTGAAGAGAGGGAGAGAAGCTGGTCAAGGTTCAACTAGGAGAAAGCACACTCTTATACATAATCTTTAACTTTTTCATCAGATGTTGAAAACACACACACCCCTCACTCACTCACTCAAGTAATTTTTCTCCCCATAATATACATATCCACAGACAAACACATCCTCCTACACAAGGGAAGAAAAGGAGGGAGGGGGATCAGAGGAGCAGGAAATAAATCAAGGCGCTCCCACTCACTCACTCTCTCAAAAAAGTTGTTGATGATAATAGGATTAAATGGTTCTTCTCACCTGTCATCGTCCTGTTCCAACCGAAATGAAGACCGGCTCAAACTCAATTCACTGAAGGCAGCCAGGCTACATCGTGGTTTCCGTAGTCTCCGCAATCCTGACGCTTTCTTGAGAAATAAGGAACGCCGTTCGTCATCGTCCCCACTGTCATGAACTTGAAAACTTCCTTTCCGCTCTGACTCCCCATCCATTTTCTTGGGTCGAAGCTCATCCATCCTCCTCATCCAATTCCCTTTCATACACTTTCCTCTTTTCAGGTTAAACTACAATATAACGTCGTGGTGGAGGAGGAGGAAGACGAAAGGTACTTAGACAATCCGGCTTTTACCAGCTTTTCCAGATATATGTAATAATAATATACACTTGGGTGAATGAGAGAGATCGAACAAAGCACCAATTGAATGATTATAGTGTAATAAAGTAGTTGTAGTACTACTACTGTAATGTAATGTTATGTTAGGAAGAGGATTATACTTCTCCTCATTCTCACTCCCTCTTCCCAACTACTTTCTCCTTTCCCTTCTTCTTCCCTATCTCCTTTTCCCAAACTTTCATTATGACTTGACTCGAACTTTGTGTGATTCACCACACACCACAATCACCCACACCGATATATTTCCGTATATTCTATTATTTGATACACTCAATTGGATTTAATGTGTATCTTTTGCTCACACACACCACACACACGTACAGGATCCACTGACTTTTATTCTGTATTTTTGGAAATATCCTCCCCCTCACAAAATCTCTTGTCGTTTTGTTTAGGAAATATACATGTGGGCGAGAGTATCTATTTATATATCTGTGTAATTCAACAAGCACCGCACTCAGACTGTGACTGAGGCTGAGAAAAGCTTTTCCATCACTCGACTATCAGCTATCTCATGAGATGACAGTGATTGAGCTCGGAGAGGAGAAATGACGAGGATGATAATGGGGATAGGATGGGCTGGGATTGGAAAAAGATGATTTTTTTCTTCTCTCCTCTTCCCACTTTGTCTTCTTCTTCTTGTTGACTTTGGGATGTTAGATCATCCAACATGAGGTTCCAAAGTTGGCTTACTCTTCGGTCTCTGCCGACGTCCAGGGTTTGTCCACAAAAACGTGACATTTAGTGACTGTTCGGAGGTGGAGGAGGAGGAGAGATGAAGGAACCACCATCCGGATAAGTATCAAGACAAATTTGAAGACACACGTCTGATACACACATTTCTTCTTCTTCTTCTCTTTCCAATAAATATATATAGGGCACACAAACACGCACAAAAAATTTATCTGCAATGATTTACGATCCGATCGCGCACTCCACAGAGTCCACGGACATTTCGGGCAAAAAATAAGATACAAAAACTGACTGCATTTTGTATATGTATTCGTGTACGGTGTGTGGATGTGTGTGTACACGCACAACAAATGGCTGACAAGAGAACGAGTGGGGAAGATTAACAAGATGATGTGAAGATCATGAGATGACAGTGTGATGAACCATGAGGTTTCGTCATCCGTACTTTATTTTTGTGGTGATGGTGGTAGCAGAAGTCGTCGTCTCATTGTACTCACTCTATTCCCCATCATCCATGTGTAATTTTGATGTGGTAGAATGTAGAGTTGTGATGTAGAGGAAAAAAATAGGGAACAAATTGATTGAGTTTATCGGAGAACACTTGAGAAGATGTCCCAGCACACGACACAACAAAGAGATGAGAAACAGTGGCAACAACCACAACACGGTACATAGAATATGTGTATATGAAATATGTATGGATGGGGGAAAGACTGAGGAAGCACAGAGAGAAAGACACTTATCACTTACACAGTCCTCCTCTTCCAGTGTAGTTGTTACTACGAATACTTCTGTTGCTCCTCGTTGCCACTTGTGCTCCGACTAATTGAATTAAGTTGGACATTCTGGTGTTCAAGTGTTTTGCAGTTGATGTTGATACTTTTCCTGTAGTTACATATTATATGTGTGTGTGTGATTGTTGCTTGTGTACTATTTTCTGTCTTCCTTCTTGTTTTTAACTCAACTTGTCATTTTTTCCCTAAACTTTCTCTTTCTCTTGGCTGCAATTTTTATAGTAAGACACAAAGAGGAGAGACAGAGAAGATAAATAGTTGAGGAAAGACACGGCGTGTGATAGTGAGACTCGTAAATTTTCTTGAATCTGATGAGAGTATGAAGGGTTTTTCCTATTTAGAATCCTTACACTCACTTTAAAGGGAGAAATCCTTTCTTTTTGTAGAGATGATGGTTGAACTAACATTTAGGGAGTAGTACTAAGAGCTCGTCAATGTCGTCCTGATGGAGTGAGAGTGAGAATGAGAGAGATCCATTTCTGACAAACAGTTAAGCTCATAAACACATGACTGGTGGGAGTATTGTCGTGAGAAAGTTTCTCTCTTCTTACTCTCCTTGTCTCTGTTTTCCAACCCTTCTCAAATTCTGTATTTTATGACTCTTCCCTCCCTCGTCTTAAAACCCAGGAAGAGAAAAGGAGAGAGAGAGAGAACTCGAGACAGAGTTAACACACAAATACACACATGGAGACAAAGACAGAGACACGGACACAGTAACAAAAGAACAGACTGGACAGTCACTGTCTTATTGGGTAACAAGAGTAATTTTTTTATATATGTGGTACACACAAACTCCCTTCCTACAAAACTTGAGACTTTGTCGCCTAAAGGAGACACACTTATCGTTTGGCTTTCCCTGACCAGTTTTTTAAAAGGAATTTTTTTTCTCTCCTTCTCTTATATATACCTAGGAGGGTACACGAGAGAGAGAGAGAGTGAAACAGAGAGTGTGTTTGTGTGAGAGAGAAGCGTGTGCACTCTCCTGCGCTCGTGGGTTGCTCCTCGTCACAGCAGCTCGCGACTGCCAGTAACAGAAAGACTTGGCTTTCTCTACGCTTCTCCCTCTTTCTCTGGCTTTGCTCACTCATCTCTCTCTCTCTCCCTCTTTCTGGGTCTCTCGTCCCCTTCATCTACTTGCTGGTGATACATACGGAGCTAGGGCTCTCTCTGTTTCTCTAGTGTGTGGAAGTGTGTGTGTGTGTGCTGGTGTGTGGTGGTGCTCTTGAGTCCTATTCCAGCCATGTTTTCCGTAGTATTGATCCTCTCCCTCCCGACCCACTGACTGCATGAAATGCAAGGAGAATGAAATGTAGCCTTGTAAGGTGGATGTGTCTATGTGTTTCACTTTTACTACTTATAACACTCCTCCTCCCTCCCTCTCTCTCTCACCCTATACATATTTTGCTTTTACTCTGCACTTTCTCTCTTTCTCCCTCTCAACTTTCTCTTCGTCTTCTTTGCCTATCTCGTGACTGTCGCTCTCTCCAACTTTCTCCTCTTCATCTCACTCCCTCTCTATTCACTATTTTGGCTCCGCTATGGTGTTTCCATCACTATCTGTGTGTGTGTGTGTAAATTCCCTACTAAACCAACATTCATCCCAATCAATATCTAAAAAGTGAATACGCCGACTGTACATTGTACACACACATACCGAGCCATGCCATAACTACACCACACTGTGTGGACCATATCGAACCACACAAGACTATCATGTACATTTAAAAGATATAACCTACACTCAAAAACTTCCTTGGTGTCTGTTGTTCCTAGTCAATGTACTGCCTCTGCACTGTCTCTTCCTCCCTCCCTCCCTCTCTCTCTCTCTCTTGTGTGCTGTACACTCTTCTCACGCAAAAAGTGATGACATGTTGCCTGCTAGCAATTTTACAAGTGTACACGAGAGATTTGGATTGCGGGGTAAGACGATGACCGTGCTGCATGGTGTAGTGTATGTATGATACATTGAAGAGAAGCTAAGAACAACAAGGAGAAAGCGGAAGAGAGGAGAAAGTAGACACCACAGCCTTACGCTTCTAGACACTGAGCTGAAGTGAGTAATGTGTGTATTGTGTTTCCATCCGTGTTACAGTATTAGAATGATATTATTCTGGCCGAGGTGGCCTAAAGGAGAGAATAAGAAATTTTTTGCATCGGATTGAATTGGATTTCCCACTTTCTCCTTTTCACATCTGCATCGAATAAGAGGTATAAAGAAAGCAGAGAAGAGGGAGGACAACGAATGGACCGTTGCTGAATGGACTCGAGGGCAAAAGGAGGAGAAACGAAAAAACATGTTTTTCTTTAATATACTACTTTCTCGGTGAGTGAGTCTGTGAGGACAGTGTGTGTGTGTAGTAGTAGTAGGGTATATGTGTGCTGATGCATTCTAGCGTGGAGGATTGAACCTTCATTCAATTGTACATTTGTGTAGTTTGGGAAACTATGATTGTGCTGGATGTGTGTGTGTACTGGGAGGAGGAAGAGGAGGATGGGTAAAAGCTGGAGCTCTCAGACTTGAGTGAATTTGTATGGATCTCAATGTTTCTTTTTTTATTCTACACATACAAACACACAAACACACACCACACCACCACATGGTCCGGCAAGACCTTCTCTTCCCCACACTCCAACTGACAGTAAAAGCAAATAAATGGAGGGAGAGAGAAAGAGAACTCCTTTTTTGTTTTGCTAAAGACCACACGTCCACCTTCACTATATTATCAATAATCCACCCATCCGACAGAGACACAAATAAAGAGCGAGAGAGATAAATGCTCGGATACATACAAGTATTCACGAAAGCGTTGACATTACCTGGTACGTCTAACACCAGGGCCAGCAACAACAACTCACAAAGCAGGGGTTCTTGTGACCACGAATAATTTCGTGGATGTGTGTGTGTGATCTTGAACAAACTTTCCGCTTTGATCGTTCGATTTTGGTTTATGGCCTGGAAGGGGAAAGGGCATCCTCTTGTATAAATCCAACCCATAACTTACCATTATTGTAAGGACGGGGCTGTGTGGATCTTTTGTCCACATCCTTTGTGAATCTCACTCTGTCCTGTCCTCCATTCCGTCTCTATGTGTTTGCGATGTACATGTCATGGGTAATGGTCTTGGCTGCTGCATAAAGTCTGAATAAGGAGAAATGTGGACTCACCACCCAAGAAACCGCAGGAGCCATAAAAGGAAATCCAAGTGAAAGTGAAAGTTTTGTGCCAGAGGCTAAGGGGAGAAAAATACGCTTAAAATTTATTCCACCCAAATTCTGTGGAACTACCTGAGTATTCCTGTTCATACATGATGTCCCTTCAATAAAATAGAGATAGAAAGCTGTTCAAAGAGAAAATCAGAGCACTTTCTCTCTTTGTGTGTACATAATTCAAAATTTTTGTAGGGTGAATAGGGAGGAATGAAAGGGATAAATAAATTGGACAGAGATGAAATTGAAAGTTGAGTGCATGTAAATATTTTTCACTTCAAAGATATGGATCACGTGTGAGAAATTTATTAAATTAATTACACTACACTTCTCTCTCTCTGTCTGGATCTCTGGGTGTGATTTCGCTTACCAGTTCGCTATAAATTGTGAGCAAGTTCTACACGCATCACACACTATATGTATCTGATCTCTTAAGTGTCAACAGCATAAATTATTTTTATAATAATATTACAAACCGTTTCCTGTGCCAGCCATTTTGATGACAAGTTTATACATTCAAAAGTATAATATATGTCATGCATAATTAAAAATGTTTTCCATTAAACATTTTACTACGTACTTTGCTACGTTTTGTTTCGAAAATCCCTTTCGAGTGATGAAGTTATTTTTCTGAGAGAATATTTCTAAAAATTTGTTTAATAATATGTGTACAAGCAAAGACAGAAATGTGAAAGGTCAATGAGAAAGGATAGATGAAATGTAGAATATTAAAATTCCACACACAATTTACAAAGGATCGTTTATTTTAGTTTGGATTTCATTGCTCTGATGTCAGCTCAAATTTTGGACAAATAGGATCATTTGTACCAAAAAAACTTTTTTCATTTTGACATTACACTCAACTTCCAGCCTACTAGGCCCAACAACTCAAACTCAACTCAAATGTCGTCAACTTTCTCTCGCTTCTGGTGTGTGTGTGTGTGTATGAGTCTATTATTCGCTTTTACATTGTAATTGTAGAGTAGAGAATTCGAGGGTGTTGAAGGTCAACAGCTTGAACAGGCAGAGACAAAGGAAAAGTGAGTAAGGGGAGTAAGGCCAGGAAAATCTGCTTTTGGCACGGAAGGCCTTGACAAAAACAGGAGAGAATTATATTTGTAATGTGTCAACTTGAATTCAATTTCATTCTATCAAAACAACTCAATTATTCAGAGAAAGAGGGGGAGGAATAATAATAATAAAAACTTCACATTTTATACGTATTTCTAGCATCGTTCATATTTTTAAAATCTCAAAATTTTAATTTCAAAAATATTTCCTCCCACCCCAATTCAAAACTTCCTCAGACTATTCAAAAAACATTCACATCGTTATTCAAATATTTTCAACATTTTGTGCGTGTGTGTGCAAAAAACTGGTGTACTGTCCCTTTGAACAGGTCAAAATGGTTAGGTCTTGGATTTCGGAGAAAAAATTGAAATTCCTCAACCCACTCCATCAAAGAAAAAGAATACAAAACTTTATTTTGTACCTGGAACAAAAAATTCTCTTTAACTAGATAAAGAAATGTCCCAAATAAAATAATATATGCATCCTGACAAAGGGGTCATGTCAACTTACTGAGAATTTAATTCTCCACACACTTTCATGTATACACAAACACACACAGAGAATGCTAAAGTTTATTTTGTGTATGAAGGAAGATGTGAGGAAAAAAAAGAATTGCCTAGTAAAACTTTAAACAGCCGACGGTAAAAGTGAACCTACGCTGACAAATCTTACCAGGTTCTATTGAGGAGGTTGACAGGTGCTGAGTGCAGATATTTTTCTAAATAAAAATTGAGCAAGAAATGCATCTCTGTACATACTCTATACATATTGCATACGTATTTCCGCACACACACACCCACACACCCCTCGCATCCTCTGTAAATTGAGCGTACAAACTAAAAAGCGAGAGAAAGTATATTTTCCAAAAAGTAAAATCTACGAATATTTTACACTTGGATTTTTACATTTCTACTCCACTCCATATTTTCCCAGACTTCTTTTCCTGTGTTGTGTGTGTGTGTGTGTGGAACTCTTTGAACATCCCTTCGTGATCTCGTCTCATTCTCCTTCTCTTGGCTTTCTATTCTCAACAGTGGAGAATACAATACGGTAATATTCTCCAACCGAGCTATGCATGAGCAGAGACTTAAATTTCACCTGCTTTTTCTCTCAGAATCTTATTCCATGCATATACATAATGTACCTGTATACATACAGAGTACACACACTCGGTCTCTTTCTCCAAGCGTTGGCTATGGTTGAAATGAGAATTATGCAAGGAAAGGAGAGAAAAAAAAATGTAATTCCAATGTCATAAGGATTCCAAAGACATGCTCGAAGATGACGCTACACATTTACGTTTCCTCCTTCCTCCTCCTCACCGACTCTTGACTACATTATTCATTAGCCCAAGCAATTTCTCATCCCTTACTCTTTTATGTCTGTAACATAAAAGACTCGCATAAAGTAAGTTCAGTTCAGTTGTGAGTGGGGCGTGGGGCATGGGCTGGTCTCGACGACTATTTAGATATTGTACAGCTATGCTGTACAGCCGCTTTTCTCCGGCACGAATTTCTTCCTCCTCTCCTTCCTCCCAGTTAAAAAATGCAAACAACGTAGACGTTCCCGCTCAACTCGGAAGAAAGAAGGAGAGAAAGAGAAAAAGAAGGGAAAGCCCTTTTGCGAATAAAAAAAATGTGCCCATGATAAAACCATAAATTCTTCTCTCAATGAACTCATAGACTGTAGACGGCAGGGTATTCTCTCTCTCTCTTTGTGTGTGTGCACTGTATATATGTAACTGTGTAACCGAAATACATGTATATTCAAACGCAGATTGTTAGCCCTTACTACTTTCTCCTCCCTTTCTCTCCATCCTGTTTGTGACCTCATGGATTTCCTTCAAGTGGGGAAAACTCTTGAATTAATTTCGCCTCAATTGTAAAGACAACAACAAAGTTATGAATTCTTTCTTTACCCCCCTCCACAACCTACAGTCAAGGAGACTCTTTCATTTCATGAAAAATAAATTTCATCTTGGAGGAGGGGAATTGTTGGGGGAATTATAATTAAAAAATATGTTTAAATTTTAAATGAAATATAAAAAGGAGGGAAAAGAAAGCACAGTGCTCTAAAAATTCATATAAAGTTGAATTTCTACCCACTCAAACTCAATTGGGTAAAGGTCGAGTGCGTGATTTTCAGTTACGTGACATGACACCCATGGAAAAATCCAAAATTAAATTATTTCAATTTTTTTGAAGGATTATTTCTCTCTCTTGATTGTTTCTCTCTGAAGGCTCTCTTGACTTTCATAATAATACCTGTTTAGTCTCGGATTGTAAGTTACGGAATTGAAGGATAGGATAGGATGTGATCCAAAAAAGTTATTATACGTATGAAATTTTATTCGTACAATTTTTCTCACAGCAATTTTTTCTGGCCAAAATCCAAACTATCCTTCAATTTTTTGTCCTTCAACTTTCAATAGAATTGAAATGTATTTTTGAGAGAAGAAAAGAAACTTAGAGTAGTTCAAAATTCAAGCGAAGGAAAGAGATTCAAGGATGATATGTAATCTTATTTCTAAAGTAAATCTTATTTACTTTTCTTGATCTCAACTGTCATTGACTTGGTTCAACACAGTTGGTTGGAATAGAACCAACTTCAACCAACTTGAAGATTATCATAAGAATTCATTTAAAGGATTTTAGAATATATTATTATTAGAAATCACGAACGAATGAATTCAACACACACGCACTCTCTCTCTCTCAAATGCTGAGCCTTGACATTTAAAGATGGAAACTCTCTAAGTAGATGCACACGTATTTTGATAACATTGTCATTCTACTCAAAAATTTTCATTTGACAAGACACACGGAGACTAAAGCGAGAAGAAAATGGAGAATGGTTTGTGTGCTATAAGCTGAGCTATTCAATTTCCACACACAAGAACATTACACACACACACACACATGGAACTTTCATTTTCCTACCTCCCACCGACAATTTGTAATGGAGTACACACAGCGTTTGCACACACACACATACACTCCCGACGAGGGAGAAAGCAATGAAGGTCCTTCACAAACTGTTCATAAATACACACACGATACACATGTCCCACTTTATACCGTGCTGTGCATCTGTGTGTGTGTGTGTGTGGTTCCCTTCCTCCTCATCTCATTACCTGTCTTTCAAAATAATTCCCACTTGTCTCGGAGAAAGGGAGTTTAAAAGCCCTTTCACTCCTTTCCCCCGACCTCTGTGTACTAAAGTGACAGATAACTGGGGATGAAATTCCTGAATTATAAATAACCTTGGAAATCCAATGAACCCACCACTTCACAACGATATTTCACAATTTTCCTACTCGAAAATCTGTCTGTCGTCCAAAAAAGACGGAAGAAAATCCAACCCCACAGTTCTAACCCTGTAGTAATCCACAAAAACTCCCAAATCAAATTTAGTATGTCCCTCGTCTCCACAAGATACGCTCATGCTCTTTTACGTGAATGTACAAGCAAAATTTATGAAGTCACAATTTAATTTTAACAATAATTTAGCAATCCTGATTAATTGTTCTCATTCATTCCTCATCTTGTCCTTCTTTGCATGAAGAAGAAAAAGAGGAAAGAATCAGAATTCAGATTCTCAATTTGGAAAGAGAGTAGAAAGTCTAATTACACTCCTCTCCTCCTCCTTCATCCATGTACAGCAGTAATGACAAACCAGTCGTAGTTTTATTCAAGCACAACCCTACAGAAAAACACCTCGTAATTAACTCCAGTGGACAATGAGCGAAGAAAACGTGAAGAGTTGGGCAAAGAGCTAGAAAAAAGCTAGTGCATGTTATGTGTATGTGTGTGTGGCTCTTATAATCTCAATTTAGAATCATGACTTGGTTACCATACTTTCTCTATATGCTAATAATACAACGACATCCTCCTATACTACCCCCAGTAGTAGAGTATAGTATAAATAAGGGACTTTCTCTCAGGGACGCACATACAACAAGCCAAGTCATGCGGGTGAGCAGCGTGTACTACAGAAAGTCCAGAGTTACAATCCAGTGGCAAAGTCTGTGAGTTCAACGTTACATGTGGATGTGAATGTGTGTGTGGTAGGGAAACATTTCCCCCAAAATTCGTAGACATGAACGACTGGGCAAATAGGGGAGTAGTAGTGTAGCTAATTTAATAGTCGATACGCTTGTCTATCTCGGTCAGGAGAGGAGAGAGAGACGAGTGAAAGCTGTGCGCTTTTTCCACACTCACTGCACAGACACATGAAAGGAGGAGAGGAGAGAGAGAAAAGGAGAGCAGAAATGCATGAAATTCTGTTTTTCCTAGTTAGCACTTAACTCTCGTCCAACACTAACAGTTATATGGGATTAGTTTAGGTGGATAGTGGAGGAGAAAGAGACGAGGAGGGAATTGAGATAAGCAGTGCCAGCTGTATGTACCTTTCCCTGACAGCCAAAACGTTCATTGTTGTCATTTGTATTATTACATAATATTATTATTATGGGCTGTTGATGATGTGTCCTTTAGCCTTCCTCTTTCTCCTCCTCTTCTCTCCTTCTCATTGAATTATACAAATTAGTGAAGTGGGAAAAGGGGTGACAGCAGCAGTATCAGCTTTCATTCTCGAATAATGTTGTGTGCTCGGGATTCTGTGAAGCCACTCTTGCACAATCGTACTCTCTGCATTATTATTATATCCGGCATTTATTCAATGGTACTGGAGTGAAAAGTTAACGAGAGAAAAGCTCTTCATTCCTTGACACTCCATGACATGACATACCATGTGTGATGTATGTGTGTAGACAGTCCTTCCCGTGTGTGTATGGTTGTTTGGAAAAAGGCAATTGTCTCTCTCTCTCCTCTCCACTGACAACACCACCTATTAATCTTGAATATATTACACTTTATCAACGAGGAAAGTCTATTAATATTTTGTCCCTCTCTCAACAGATTTCCAGAGGGGGAGAAGGACCGTTGACTTTTTCCAACTACTTTCTCTTCCCCTTCCACGCCAAATGCGGATGGTTCAGTGAAGTGTGGATACAATGTTGATAATACTGTTCTACCCACACACACACGTGTATGTGTGTGTGCAGTCACAACGTAAAGGTGGTAATCCAGAGGGTGGGAATGTAAAAGGGAGTGTAAAGGAAGAGAGAGGGAAAGTGTACACAGTGTATGATTAAGCTTCATTACATTCATTAAGATTTGGAATGATGCATGGCTGCAGCTATTATTTTCCTATTTGTTCCTTTCCACCGACTCCCGGTAAGATTGACTAATAATGGGAAAGGAAATTCCCTGGAGGCATTTCTGAGACGGAGAAAGAGTTGGTGGCCGACTGTAGAGTGGAAATGAAGGGTAAGAAAATTTTTTATTATCAAAAAGATTCAAAGGGTAATTTTCCTCAGAAGTCTAAATGACTTTCCTGTTTGAAACACGAAAGCTGAAATGCCTCTCTCTCTCTCTCGGGATTTTCCAGGTGGAACAAGAAAAAATGCTCAATTTTCTCACGCATTAAAATCTACAACACATTTTCAATCGTCTCACGCAATACTTGTGCCTCCAATCTACACTGCCAGGTCCGGTGTGAACTGAATAGCTAACCGTAGTAGATATTTTTGGAATTCTAACTAATTCTAACAAATAAATTATATCCACTATGAGTACTCCTTAAGGGCTTTTTTCTGCAAAAATAAATCAGACTTTCATTTTAACTACGTGATTTAAATGACAATGTCGCGAGGAGACTGAACTTTAATTTGTGTTCCGTAATTGCATGTACTCACCACTTCCCTCATTTGTCATGAATAGTCAGTGAGACGTGGAATGTAATAATGGAGAGAATGACTGATGAATGAAGAGAGTGTAGCTGATAGTGATAAAGGATTCATGGAGGTTTTCTGGGAAGTATTTTTTACTGCAAAGAGATTTATCACTAAGCAAAAGGCCCTGGGTAGATGAATGACAATGGGACAAACATAAGATTTAATATTTGATGGTGGGGGGAAGAGTGAAAGGAGGGAAGGTAAATCCATTTGAACAATCTCAGCACACACACACTGACTGCTGTGTGTGTGTTTGTAAGCGAGAGAGAAGAAAAAGAGGTTAACAAAATTGTGAAAAAAGTCAAGTGGATAACCATGACACAAGAGAAACGGTGTGTGTATATATAAAAGTCAAGTTTAGTGTGTGAGAACATTAGCGACTGTCTCCACACACGCACACACATTACACACACACACCCTCTCACATACACTCACGAAGGAAAGACACTCATGGGTAGAGGACATGGTTCCTTCTTTGAAGAAAGTATAAGCTGAGAGGGCAAATATTTGTTAAAATATGAACAACAATAAGAGCAAGAGGAGGAGGAGACACAACAGGAGATTTTATTCCCACCGGTTCCTTCTCTCCTCCGGATTACGATAAAATAGTAAATAGAGCAAATGTAACGTTCGGAAATCGGTAAAAGCCATTTATTCTCCACTTAGAGCGCCTTCAAAAACCTATTCTTTTGCTCCACTCTGTCCTTCTTGTTGTGTCCCACTTTGAATAGACATTCTTTTGAATTTAGTCATCTCATGTATATAGAATGGCCCTCACACATTCAGACGTCTCTCTTTTGCCCTCCTCTCCCTTTCCCTTCTACAGGGAAAATGGATGGTTCTTTTTCACAATCTCGTTACATTTTTCTAATACAAAGTTTTGAAGCTCAAGAAAATGAGTGACAAATGTCTAACATTTATCATCTTCATTTTTTGAGATTTTTTTCCCTGCCTGCGACTTGAGCTCCATGCTTCATGGAGAGGGGAAAAGGAGGGTCAATACAAATGACCCGGGGCTAGTTCTTGTCTTGTATACACACACACACATCTGGTGTGCATGTGTTCTTGTTGTCTCTTTAAAATGTTTGTCAACTCACACAGAATTAAAGAATAAGCCTGGGCCTTTATCTGTCAAAAAGGACAAAGAAGACGCAAGTCAATGTGACAAACATGAAGGGATGGGAAAGGAGGAACAAACCGCACGGGGAAAGTAGTTGTATATCTAACTTCACAGAGACATTATACACAAAGTCTGTATATATTCGCGTGTAGTACACAAACCTTTCCATTATTTAAAAGGACCACTACGGAAAGGAAAGGAGTGGAGCAGAGTGGTACGAGTAATTGTGATCAATGTATAAAATATAAAGACGTATGGTATAATAGCCTCTTCTCCATGATTTTGTGTTCGGACTGGAAACTTATGACGGGGAAAAGTTACAAAAAAAAGAAGGAACTTTGTCCATGGAAAAAAGTAAGGGAGGAGGAGGAGGAGGAAAAAACTGAATTTCTTTCTTGTATTTCCTAATTTCGTTATGCCAAGTTTTCTCTTAACCTCCATTTCTCTACTTCGTGCATGGAATTTTTGCCATTCTCCCGAGCCTGGCTCGGAGAAAATTTTACTCATATCACTGAAAAATAAATAAATCACTGAAAAATCACTGAAGATCACTGAAAAATACTATAAACGATTGGAAAACACTAGAGAATTAACCGAAATTTTGATGAAATTACTGAAAGTTCAGAAAAATGAGCGACACATTCTCAAGAACACTGAAAATTGGGAGAATTTTTGGGCTTTCCAAAGAAAAATCTGATTTCTCTCAGAGAAAATTTTTTTTCGTTGGCAGAAATTCCATACACGCTCTACTTTCCCTTGAAGAAGAGGAATGAATGACAGGAAAAAAGGTCGGTAAATTGACATGCATTCAGAACAAATGGAAATTTTGCATTGAAATTGGGTGGGAATTAAGTAGCTGCATATATTCATTTTGAAATTAAATTTGGAAATGAAATGGCAGAATATTAATTCTTTTTGTCAAAACCTTGACACCTGGCATTTTATTTTTACTTTCCCCCGTTGTTCACACACCTAATCATGGAAATGGAATTGTTCAAAAATCGTCTCTCTCACACACAGTTCCCGATGAGAGAGAGAGAGAGAAAGAAAGGCTTAATATAGAATATATCAAATGGAGAAAGGTCCATTTTATTTTCTCTCCTCCTCTTGGAAATGCCACTTTGACTGTACAAGAGAACGACATTTTACTTCATCTGACTTCCTTTATGTCCTCTCACTGTCTGTCTTCTCTTTTTATAGTCACCCCTTCTGGAGACGTTTCTCCCTGAAACTTTCTCTTTTATATACTTTCTCCTGTATGATCTCACTGAAACGACCAGTAAGAGTAAAAAGGAAAAAAACAGTTTCAGTAGAGTAAAGAAGAATAGTACATTTTTTCAGAAGTGAATCTGTCGGTTACTCAATTTCTCAATTTGCAGTCTCTCACATCCTTATCCCAGTAAGATCTACTCTTAAAAGGACAGAGGGAAGGACACTGGATTTTGATGCTGGTGTGTTAGTAGGAGATGTGTTGTACACCGTAATTCTTTCAAATCCTTCCTAACTTACTAGTTATCAGTGACTAATGAAGACGTTAATACAAGATTATTATTAAAATACACAAAGGTTCATCATTTATTAGAGTATCATTCAAATTCTTTTTACTGCTCCAATAAAGTTGGAGTAGTAATTATTACAGGAGCCACCATTGGAGAAAATACGGTATAGTTACAACATGGTGCTCTTTTTAGTGTATCTTCCTTCCGTAAACCGTCAGCCATATTTTTCATTTGATGATTAAACTGGGACAAAGTTGGAACTAATGACTCACATGCGGTAGGGGAGGAAGAGAAAGGCCGAGACCAACAACACTTGTGTGTTCACACATTTACGTTGGCTCTTAATAATTATGACAGAAACCTTTTAAAGTCATTAAGCTTTATGCCCAAGTTGTTGCTCATCATCAAGTGCATGCAGAGTAATTTGGAGAAAGTGTGTGGAGAGAGGGGGCTGTGAGTGCAATGCAGTACTTACAACATCAGAAATTACTTGGTGTGATCTATTGTATGTTGTGTTGAGAGAGTATGATTCATAATCTTAATAAAAGGCGAGGAAGTGAGAGATGAGGACAATGATTTCAAAGGTATTTTTCAAAATATACCAACAAAATTTATTTCATTTAGTTGACAGTATTACTTTGTTTTTGATACACCACTTTGTTTATTTATAAATTAAATAATTTTTTAGTCTTTTCATTTAAATCCGTTTCCTTCCTCCGCACGCACTCATGCACCATTTGTTGTTCATCAAACACATTATTTGAGAAAGTCACACACACACACTTCAACACTTTGTCACCTGAGAATTTAATTGTACAGCTTTCTCAGTCATGAAGCCACACACAAACATCCTCCTCTTACAACGATCAAATGTTATATTTACAGTCACAACAACAACAACAATTCTCCTTAAGTATAATTAAATTTGTTTGATATGATTAAAAATTAATTATATTTATTTTTAGTACGCACCTCTTTCATTTTGTGTAATTTTGTTATTCAAGTACATTCGTTGACAGTATAACAAGCACTTTGAATACTTTCCAGTATTTTTTCTCTTTCACTCATTTTACAGTGTATTAAGTTACAAGGGTTTACTACTAACGTCCGAGCTACATACCTGTCCCAACTACCACTATAGGTACAGGTACTACAAATTACAATTTTGCGTGTGTGCAGTGCACACTGTGCACTTTCATTTAATTAATATGTCAGTATATTGTAGAGTCACATTTTCATTATTGTTTCCATTATTTCAGTCACAACAAACAACAAGTAAATTCCATCTTCGCCTACGCTTGACTATGTTTGGTCACTCCTTTCTTTTATTTCTGTACTTCCTTAATTTGTCATGAACAGATTTTTCTAAAAAAATTACATACATAAAGACAATTTACTTCGGTCCAATATATTTTTAAACCAATGATGAGGAAGTCTAATTTTATTTTAAACACTGTTGAAGAGGAATAACTGTTTATACACTGAACACTGTATTCAGTCATGTGTAAATAAAAGTACGACTGAAATTCACCAAAGTTAACTTAGTTTCATTTAAGAATGTGTACCGAGAGTCAAAGGTTTGTTTGTTTTCAATTTAACATTGTCTCTTCATATTTTTATTTTTACTCCAGAACATAATAGAGTTTAAAATTTTAAAGAAGTCTTTCCTTTATCTAGAACCTCAGATGAAGTTGTATAGTACAACTCATTTATATTTATGTGTATTTGTGTGACCTCATTCAGGTTGAACATACTAACTGAGTTCCCTCTCCATACTATGTACTTACAACTACTTGTTTGAAATGAATCAAAAAAAATATTCTACTCATTTAAAGAAACCCATCTCATTTTTTCCCGATTTGTTTGTATATACATATGTATGTGTGTGTGGACAGATCGGCCAGTTGACAAATGGACAAAAAAAATCTATTCAACATGCAATCATGAATAATTTATGGTCATTGTGTAGAGTTCATTTCTAAGTAAGGCTGTCAAGTTGACCAGTATATTGAGAAGAGGGAGAAAGAATTAAGTATATGTCTGCCGTAAGGGTAATCGATTGTAAATAATAAAAAAGGAATAATAATTTGCTGGGAAGAACATTATTTTTATTGGATGGAGAAAGAAAGAACAAAACTCAAGAGTTTACAACTCTCAACTACAATTTCATTACACGTCAAAACATTGCCGTACAATTACACTAACTTTACTTGAGATTCTCAGCTTTTGGCAAAAGAGGAGAAAAGGGGGTTTAGTAAAATATTGCCCATTGTCATTATTGTTGCACTATGATGATTAGATGTGTTCGAGACTGTAAGTAGCCGTATATAAAGTGTCCCTGATCTTTTTATAAAAGAAAGAACAATGGGAGGAGCACCCATTGTTTTGTCCCTCTGAGACAAGGAAAAGAGAAAGAAAGGAAGGGAAAATATGGGAAAGCTCATTTGCAAAAAGTTGTAGTGTGTGCTCTTCCTGGAGATGAAGAGAAAGGTACATAAATAAAAAGTTTAAAGCTTGAAGTGTGCTAACTCGTCTCACTTTCTCTTTCTATTATATGTCGTATTGTTTATTTACTCACCCTTCACTGCCTATATTGTGTGTTCATTTCCACTTTCACCCAGTGAAAACCTTTGTTTTTCTATATTGAGTATGTAGTAATTTATCGGAGAAAAGCAGAACAAAGTGTAGCAAAGTTTGGCCCCGTAAATGGTCAATTAATAACTGAGTATACGAAATCAGAAAGAGATTGTCAGATTAACTTTGGTACATTCATGTTGCAGTCATTTCAACCCATGGCTAAATTCTTCCTACACATGTCATGTGTGACTTTATTCATTTCTACTTTAATATATTTGGCTGCAAAGTATGTGTCTTGAAAGAGGGTTGTAATAAACTTATTACGGTATTTGTCCATTCAACACAAGTTTGTGAGATCAATTCCCCGTTGACATTTTTTTATTTTACGTGAATTGTCTCTCTCTTTGTGTTTGGTTTCGTGTGCCTTAACATTTTTGGAAATGACATTTGTAATATTGGTCCGAGATGATAGGTTTATTGGAAACAACATGTCTGATTTGTTTTTTTGAAAAATCAATGGTCCTTCCTCAAATCCTTTTTATTTCCTTGTTACTGAGTGTATCCTCAGCCGCGACTCCCCAAAGAAAAGTTAGAAACCTGAATCCACTCAGTGACCTGAATCCATTCTGAATTTGTAGTACTGTAGAATAGAGAAAATCTGGTTTTCCTCAACTTTCCCTATTTCGTCGTATTGGGCAAGTTTGTGGGAAATTAATTTCAAACTTTGAATTCTTATGGGAGTTCTCAACAAGCACACACACTCTCAGTCGGTAATAAATCATTTATTCATTAAGGAAAATTATATGTTCACATCACTCCCCTTGCATAAAAAATGGATAACAGGTACACAGGAGAAAGTATTTTCTTGACTTTCCAAATCATATGATATGTTTTCAAGATATATTTATGGTTGGAATGAGTAGACACAAAGATTCATTGATTTACACACAATAATCATTGTAAGTTTGGGACGAGAGAAAGTTTTGTTTTTGTGAAAACAAAGTTATGGTCCATCAGGAGGTACAATTTTGAGGTACTTTGTATTTATACTATTACTTTTTTATATGATGTTGTTTGGTATGTCAAGGATTTTGTCACAATCATTTTTCTCCACGCTTTTACCTTCCTTGGCACAGATTCGCAACCATCTATTCCACACACACACACTCACACACGGCAGTACACAGCTGTTAGTTAGTTAGCAATACTAACTTAACTTAAAGAGTACACTTCTTCTAATCATTTTTAGTTTGAAAAGTAGGACGACTTCGTTGTTTCCTCCCCGTGTACAACTTTTCCGTATTTACAATTCAAACATGAGAAAATTTTGTGCCTAGACAGAAATGATTTACTAAGACAAAACCCACCAATTAAGAACACACACTTTTGATTAATAGTGTCTCGAGATTGTCAATACCAAATTAATCAAACCTATCCTCAACTCAAGGTTTTTGAGTCTTGCATAAGAAAGCAAAATCAAAAACATTTTCCCAATTCACCATATAATTTTTTTAGTACAATATTTTTCCAAACTTGAACAATTCATCAATTTTTTAAGTCGTTGCCGAATTCATTTACATTTTAAGTCTGTACCTTGTAATTTTAAATACCACAGTTCGAATAGTACATGTACACTCATTGTGTCTTTATGTATTCATGTGTAAAAATGACATTTAGTTTGTATCTTCCATATTCACACAAAATAATTTTTGTTTCACTACATCCCAACAACCAATCACAACAACCCCAACTTTCTCTCATAATTTTTGTAGGTACTTTTCAGATTAAGCTATTCGAGGCTACATTACAATATTTTATGAGACAGCATCAAATATTAGTCTAAGGTCAAAATTACTAACAACCCATCTTTGTACATTAAAAGTTGATGAACCAACTCCCCCACAGTGTAATAATAAATCAGTCATTTTTTTGTCTCCTATTCCATGTCAACAGGTCATTAAAATGTAAAAGAAGGGTTAAAATACAAACAGAATATCATTCCAGTGACACCGACCTTAAAAATATTTAAGTAAGCAGAAATGGCAGGGTATTATGTAGGTTTTCAGCGACGATTAATATATGTATGTCCTTTTCGGACAACATTCTTACTTCGTGAAATTGTACACACTTTACATATAGCGAGGGTGTACGCGGACTAAATACAAAATTGTAACGTAATGTTTGTGTAATCATTAAAGTAATTTATTCATGTTGACATTCATAATATTATTCGTACAGAATAAATAAATGCAATTTTCGACTAGGTCAGCACTCATCAAAATAATAACAATTGTATGAACATTTTCTCTCTCTCTCTCGCTTTCTCTCCACCTCTCCTAACATATGGAAAAACCCAACATTCACCTCACCTTAAAAGCTTAGTAGTACAGACATTATTATAAAAAATAAGTAATACCCACGTAATATATAATTTGACTGTCAATAAGTGAACAGTGTGAATACACAACACAATTAGTGAAGATTGTTTACACGAAATGAGACAACGTTTAAAAAAAATAAGAGTGTGTAGGAGTTTCCATTTCCCCTTTCAAAAGTACAAAAAGAGTGTGAGAGAGTATTTTTACAGTTAATATTTTTTATCCTTTTTAAAAAAATATACATAAATAGTTCATATTTATATGTAACAATATTAAGCATCTGTTTGAAATTGTTTGAGAGTACAAAATGTGTGTATGTGTGCAGTCACAGTCGAATTCAATTATCATTGTATATATTGTCCCACACAAGAGAAAGCCTTGCATTGTTTGTTAGTAATTTTTTTTCAGAAGTGAAAGTGTTCCCAATTACAAAGTACAACTTTCAAATGTCTCGTTGAACAATTAATTTTCTTTTGTAGATAATTTTCAATTGACCAATTTGAAAGGGTTTTGTTTTCTCTCATGAGGCTCACTTGATCCCTCGAATTCCTTTCACTTTTTTCCACAAAAATGTGTAAGTCTCTCTTCTAGTCTAGACCTAGACGTGAAACTTTCACCAGGGAATAACAAAAGAAAAGTTTTAACTGTTTTTCGTTCACAGAAATACAATTTGAAATAATTCAGAATAGAACAATACGACTCACAATATCGATAGTGTATCATTCATTACACTCTCACAGTGAAAGTTCTAATTAGTCTGAATGTCTAGCAACTTTTCCTGCCTCACAAAAACAACAAAATGAAAAAAAAAACATTACAATTCCTAGCCTAATGAGTACTAATTATCACCATCATATCATCATATAAAAATATCTCAGGAAAATCCTCACAAAACCTCAGATCCAAAATAATTTCCTTAACACTTTTCTTACACCATTTTCATTTGAAATTTGTTTTTAGCCTTTCACATGTAATTTTTTAAAATCTATTTCCCTTAAAGTATCCTTTGTATTACTAATATTATTATTATGTCTGTCAATATCATTGTGTATGCTTGCTTCTCAACCTGCATTCCTTTTATTGTAAAGTAACATAGAAAAATAATAAAATAAAACTCTTTTGTTCTTTCACCGAACTTTCTCTCTACCCTTTCTCTACTTTGCTTTTCTTATTTTGTTATATATTTTGACGATGTATGAGTATAATAGGATAGAACATCCCACCCTGACGACATTTAAAGAGTAGACTAGTAGGATCTAAATCTATTTGTTGTATTGTTTAAATATAACTTATGTATAAAAATGTGGTACAAGTATATATCTAGTAGTGTATGTATCGACACAAGTAGTTTTTTGACATATCTTTGTAAATTATGTACAGGTATTGTTTCTTTTTGTTAAGTTAGGTTTAGTAGAAAAATATCTAGTCTTATTGTTCTCCAGAGATGAGGGAGGATGACTCGGACTCGGTGGGTCCATGTTGAAGATTCAGGTAGACGATGTAGTTGGATTTTTCAATAATAGCATCCAATTTGTGTCGAATTGCAGCGAAGGAAGGTCTATCTTCAGGTTCATTCCGCCAACACTCTGTCATCAGATGATACAATTCTTCTGAGCAATTTTCAGGTTGCGGCATCCGGTAGCCAGATTTTAAAAGGTCAAAAATCTTTGTGTTCTCTACTCCCGGATACGGATTTCCACCGAACGTCACAATCTCCCACAAGAGGATCCCATAAGACCATCTGGAATACAGAGAACAAGTCTTATTTTACCCGCGTCTCACATTAACCCACAACTGTGTATTTTTACTAGGAGAAAGTAGACTTTCACTCGTCAATATTACATGTATAAAGGGGTGGGGTTGTGAGGGGTTCCATTGGAAAGGGAAATGGATAAATTTAATGAAAAATACAGGTAAAGGTAATTTTGTGGAAGTCATCAAAAGATCTCTGCAGTGTCAAGTAACTAAACAGAGTAGAGAAATATATTTCAGTGAAATCCAAGACAGATTAATGTATTATCTTTTGTGGGGTGTAAACGAGTAGCAGGGGACAAGTGAAGATAACATGTATAACATGTATTTCCAAGTATAGAATGTCTGGCAGACGGATTTTAATGTGTAGTTCGTCAAAACCGAGTAGTAAATACAATATCCAATTTTCATTCGTCTACTCTTCCCCCTCCTTCACAGTATAGTGTAAGGTGGTGCGGGATAGGTAGAAGAATTCAGTTAACAAAAGCTGCACTCCGTCACTAAGGGCTATGTCATGGTGACACTCCAGGTGAGTTACAAGGATTGTGACAGTAGGTCAAATTTCAACGTCAATGCAAAGTAATTTAGTATTGCGTCGACGTCTTCCTCATCTCGATTTTAAATCAATTGTTATTTTGACTGTACAAACACACGCATGCATATTGTATTCAATTTTCCATGTCGTATTTAAATGCAACCCTTCTTGTTCGCTCGGGGTTATCGGCCATTTCTATTCAGCAGTGAAAGTAAAAGCATTCAAAGTAATAAGGAAATAGAAGTCTTACATATTATTTTGTCAAATAGGATAGATTTTAAGAAGCTTATTTGAGATCGAATGGGAATGACATAAAAATTTGTCCAATTCCAGTTTTTTAACTCTCAAATTGCAAGTATAATAGCGTGGAAATAGCGTGGAAGCGGAAGCGGAACGTTCACTCTTCTCAGAATCTTTTAATGAGCAAAACCGGGAAATTAACAATTTACATCATCAACGACAAGTAGTCAAAGTATGACGCTTCAAACCAAATAATTTTCTCAGTTAGTAATTTCATTTTAGGACAAAGCTTTTACAACTTGATGAAGGTATTTGGTGTATCCATGATACTTTCACTGGTGAAAATTACAAAATAAATTATGATCAAAGTGAAAGTTTACGGTAGTATAAATCAAAATGATTATGATGACCGGAATTAACCTGAGATTGATAGGAAATTAAACTGTGATTTTATAAACAATTTCCTCTCATACAAATTACCTAATACATCCGCACAATTGGCCGAGAAACTAACAGCAGAATTTTAGAAATTTGATTTAATTTCACAGAGATCCACATTAGATATGTGACCTTTCAATGGGCAGTCTCTCGTATCAATACTTGTGTATTGTCCATGCCTACTTGAGCAATAATAGTCACGATTAAAAATTGAATGAAAGTCAATGAGAAATTTGACACAAAGCCGTCTTTAAAATTAGATACTTGATTTATGATGAAAGATGACTTGAGGTACATTTCGTGAAACGGGTTCACCCTTAACCTTGACTATAACTCATTTTGAAGTGTGACTTTGAATTAAATTTTTTTACAACAAAACCTTGTCAACTTTTTGATCTTTTTTTTAGCTTTCTGCTAGACTCTTTTGAAGTGGGTTGAATGCCTCAATTAGTTCCCATGATTATCAAAATCTCAAGTGTGTGTGGTTTGAAGTGTGGAGTAAAAAAGGCTAACACACTTTCAACCCAACTTTATGTGTCAAGTGTGCGTGTGTGTGTGTGGCGAAACATTCATCTTACAACATGTATTCATTAATTCCTGGAACCACTACATCTACACTGTTAAATTTTTCTCATAAAAAGGGAGGTTCAAAGAGATGGAGGCACAAAGAGAAAGTGAAATTAAAAACTCCTCACGGTACTTGCAACTCTTTCTTGAGTGTACAAATAGAAAAAAGTTATTTCCCATTGTTTGCACAATCTGCACATACCTCCAGTCCTTCATTCATGAACGTATAATAGGAAACTATTGTTCATTATTTAAATATACGTACAAGATGAGAGGAGGAGAGGGTGACGTTAATTTAAACTCCTCCTAGTAATTCTCCTCGTCTTTTTATCATCACGATTGAGGATGACAAAAATAGAATGTGTAAACTTTTTAGTCTCGTAAAGGAAAACAGAATTTTTTAATTAATCCTGTTGTCAAATCCCTTCCAGACAAATACGCTCACACACATAGAAAAACGGAGAGAAAGACCCTCGTGGCGATGAACAATGAAAAAAGGAGAGTTAGAGGGGGAAGATGAGCTGTACAAAGGGCATGAAACACTTGAGATTCTATTTTGTCTGCGTAATTGAAATACGACCCGTCTGAGACACTGATAGAAAGTAAATGATGCCAGGAACATCCTTAGATAATTCTTAATCTACCATCATCCTGTCCTACATACAAATTTCTCTAAATTTTTCTCTCCACCATCTCACAATAATCCTTGTAATCATTGTTGTACACGCCCACGCACGTGTAATCAACTTTGCCAATTAAAACTCGATTTCAATCAATTTCACAGCTTGTAAATTGAAATCAAATTCTTTTACTCTTATCAATTACTACCTGCTTATTTTTAAAAGGTACACTGCTTTTTGTCTCTTTCTCTCTCAGTTTGAAAGTTTGAATAAAATACAATGCAATTCAAAAAAGCTAATTCTACTTTCAATAGAACTTCCACATTCTTAGCTTTCTCCGATTCTCTCAATTCAATTCTTCTTATTGTTTTGAGTTGGGTGTGAACGTGCCAACTTAATCGATCATTTAAAGTATCTTCTGCTGTCAGTACACGTATTCCTAAATAATATTATTCTTACTTTCACTCCACTTTCACCCAGAGATCGAAAAGAAAATCGGGATAAAAGAGAGTGAGAAAAAAACAATTCAAAGCCTACATCTTTCCACAAAGTTATTTTAAAAGTGTATCGTAAATACGGAGAGGGAGAAAGTGAGTGAAAGAGGGGAGAAAGTGGGAGGAGGAGGAGGATCAAGTGCAGAATTTGTGTGCAGTAGAATACTCAACTTACACGTCTGATTTTGTTGTGTACACTTCTTGAAGAAGACATTCTAGGGCGAGCCATTTGATGGGGATTTTCCCATCTGAGTTCTTTTTGTACCAATTTTGTTCATAGACATCTCTAGAGAGGCCAAAATCTGCGATTTTCAGTACTCTGTTATGGCCGATGAGAACATTGCGAGCTGCGAGGTCTCGGTGGACAATCTTATTGTTTGACAAAAATTCCTGAAAGAGAAAAAAACAAAAACAATTCAGTCCCAGATGATAATGTATACAGACAGACACACGTACATACTGTACATACCACCTGTTCCAGTAGGAAGGCGAATACAACAGTAACAAAGTTTTCCCCCACAAAACGTCGTTCCAACATGATTTCAAAAAATAGGATTTACAAGGAGAAAGTCATGTGGGTTGGATAAAAGGAAAGTTAAGTTTGTTGACTGTTGCGGAAGTGAGTTGCATATTATGACGTGCGGATACTAGTAAATATGTAGTGTGTACTCACCATTCCACAGGCTATTTGCCGAGAGTAGGACAGAAGATCCAACTCGGTCACAGTCTCCTCTGGTTCCGGCTTGTTATTCATAAAATACACTTCGTTCGTCACCATCGTCATTCTCACCCTCACATCTACAAGGGTTTTTGATAAAAATAAAGAATATGTATATCAAATTATGTTACTTTCTCCGAAGAAAAAGGAAAGTGTGTGTGGGCCCACTATCAAATATGTATTCTCCTTGTCACGTCCCTTGAATCACTCCCCCCACTATTTTGCAAATGGGAAAACAACAACTTGGCTATTCTTGAGGCAGTCAACCTCAAACTCTATTGAATTAGTTTGGTCTATATTTACAGTGGAAACCACGAAAAATTCAAGATGAGGACCCCCACTTCATCCTTTGACATTAACTTTTTGTCACTTTCACTCTCTCAAAGTTATGTTGACAAAGTTGTGAACTGAATGGATGACAATATAGTACCTATTTACTTAATTTCTCAAGTTTAAAGCACAGTCAGTAACAACCACACTGACACTTCTTTAAATGACTAAAGGGGTTCAAAAACATGTGAATCCTTTCAGTGAAGAGTCATTTAATTACATATTGATAATGATCGTGACCCTGACCTTGATGAAAAGTCTGTTCTGTATTTACATAAATTAGATTGTCTCGACAAGCTTGACTAAATTGTGGATGTAAGATTTTCATGACACACAAATTTTTCCCCTTATACATTATACTGTCACAGTCGAGTTAAAAATGGATTTTTGGAAGAGAAGGATATGAATTCCCTGGAGGGATTGATTAAAATTTGACAAACTTTTGTTTGCATCCGTTCAGGCTCATCATGGAATTATGATGCCGAAATCCAGTTCTGACGTACATATGTAAATATTGAAAGAGGGAAAGGAGGAGAAAGAACAACATATATAGTCGAGAGAGTACAAAAGTATGTATGCATGCCCACGCACACATAGTACACACACAGTTGTACAAAATGTATGGTATTATGTACAAACATGTATTAATGATTTCAGATTTTAACTACTCCGTCCTCCCTCACACACTCAACCTACAAATACATATGTATGATATTGAATTTTTGCAAAATTTGTTGTAGGTACGCATTCCAGGAATATTGACGTGGGAGGAGACGTTGAGGAGACACAATAATTGTACCTAATGTATAGTTGTGAAAGTTAGAAAATAATATATTGCACGTCTCAAATATTGACCATTAGTCGGTTCGCTGATGGTCCATGAGTAACACAGTTATTCCAAGAGAGCGCCCCTCGGGATGTAAAATTGTTTTATGGAACCCCCTAAGTTTTTTCTACCCGACCTAACTCACTCAGGATAGTCGTATAGACTAGGGAACATCAACCTGAGTTCAGTGTAAAGATCCGGGGGTTCCACGTGAGAACAAATATGGGACGGGAGTGCATAATGGAATAAATTCATTATACACAGCAGGCACTATCATTAACTATGTTAACTAAGATCATTCCAGGAAATATCTCTCGTTTACTCCGAAATTATCCTAAAAATGGTAACATATGAGCCTCCTGATATGCTCCAGCCTCCTCTCACTTAGATTCATGTATGCACGAATATTACTTTTCCAGGATGAGGCAAAGAGGCAAGTGTATTTATAACTGATCCCCTGCAGAAAAATTGAGAAACTTTACATACATATTAAACTACAGTAGTTGTTCAATAATGAAGAACAACCATTATTTATTACTAATAAAAGAAGAGGATAAAATCGCCGAAATTGTGTTCATCAAATGTGGACCGAGTGTGTCTGCGTGTGCGTGTTTAGATGTGTGTTTGGGGAACGAACATTTAACCTACATATTATTGGCAATCATGTGAAGAGTTTGTGTGCAAAGGAAACTAAAATTGTTTGAACAAAAATATTACCATTATTGGATGATGTTGAACTCATTGAGGTGGAATAGTCACTTTTAGTTGTAGCTGCACTGTGATGAGAATAACGTCGTCCATTGTAACGTGAACGAGCCGCCTGAGAAGCCTTTTGAGAGAGGAAACAAAAAATTCAATGAATTATCAAAGACAAGAATGCATTTTCAATTTTTTTTCTTCTTTTAATACAAGTAGTCATCCAATTTTCAGATGACATAAAACAGTTTCGAAATTGAAATTATAAAAATAGAGAGACTCATATGAGTGGACAAGAGGGTGTGTGTAAGAAGTAGACCTTCTACTCAGAAATATTATCATAGACTACACACTAGACAAATTTCCTCAAGATTATTATTGTTCAATGTCAACTGCTGGAATTTGCATGCACAGCAGCAGATCGTGACATGTAAAATGCAATTTTATTATTATTATAAAAAATTTTCAAAAAAAAGGAGAGAGAGAGAGGATGTATTAATCCATAAATTCTCCAGCGTAGCGTAAATTTTCATTTCATGGCGGGCATAAAGCCTTGATGTGAAGTATGTACGTAACATAACAAGAGCCGAAGGACGCTTGAGGCCCCTGAGCAAATAAAGATAAATGGTACTTGCATGGTTTTATTCACACACGTCACTCACAGACATCAAACACACACCCTCACTCTCCTCTCTCTTTTTACTTTTCAGCTTGACTGAATTTGGGAATTCAAGTCCACCCAACTTGTTAAAATATCGTATTTCACGCTCTCACACTTTCACAACTGACTTGAAAGCTGGGATCGTAAAAACTGGATTATAAGTCCCAATTAATTTTTTTATTATCTAAGTTTGTATTACCAAAAAAATTGAGTTTAAATATAAGACGTGTTCATTAACTATTTGTGCAAATTGATTTTTCCCCAGTGTTTGAAGATCATTGTGAAAGTGAGATTCCGTAGCTTGTACAGCAAGTCTAATGATGGCAATTTATGTAACTCAGCCTGGAAGGAAGGAAGGAGAAAAGAAAGAAGAACCAACCTTTCGCAGGTGAGTTTGTAAGTCACCCCCGCGACAGTACTCGACTACAAGAGCCGGGACATGAGTCTTGACAATCCCCACGAGCCCCACTACGTGCTTGTCTATTTTTCCAAAAAAATCAGCCAAATTACCATCCATCCATGTCTCTCATCAAATCGCTCGAATAACTATAGGTCTGTATCTCAGCTTATATATCTGTAGTACTTACGTGGATCCAGTCCTTTGAGAATATTAAATTCTTCCCAGAATTTCCCACAGTCCTTCTCATCAACACCATCTAAAAGTCAAATAAATTCCGAGCAATTTCCTGATTAGTATTGATGAATTCTGTTAGTTACAGGGCAAAGTCGACACCATTCTCGTTGAATGTTTGACGTAGCCCTTGGAAATGAATACTGTGAACTTGAGAGCCACACAAACATAAGTAGTACACGTGCGTACACATGATGTGTGGATGTATTCAGTAAACCCTGATTATTACTGTGTTCTGTTGACTCGTACTTTTTCTGCATTTGTTTCAAAATCAATGTTTGATTTCCCATTTTCCCATGATATTCATGGTATCTTTCAGTGGATGTGAAACGCACAGTCTTTGACTTCACAAACACACGCACAATCACATGGGAAAGAGACAGGAGTAACTGTCAGAAAAATAAGTTGAAAAGTTGAAGATAATTGAATCAATTTCAATCTAGTGTGATGGTGTCCTTCGGTGTCACTTAATTGGATTCCAATTTTGCATATTCAATTCTCCCAATTCTCTCCGCCCCCATTTACACACACACACACACACACAGAAGTGTGTTGGGGAAAAATAAAAATAAAGTTTATCTCATAAAGAGAATTTCATATGAAACTGGAGAGAGTCGTTGTGACTACTCCACATGCCGCTCATCTCAAGGGAATGAGTTTGAATTATATTCCGATTAACTATTAAAATGATCATTATAAGTTGAAATAGTGTTTTGAGTGAATCAAGGCTACATAAATTTTACTACCATGATCATCTGTTTACCGTAGGGAACTTGGAAAAAGAAAAAAAGTTTTCTTTTAGAAAAAAAAGTACGTCACACACACACACTTCCTTCCTCTCGTAACAAGATAACTATGGAAATCGGAACAGGGGCGATAAAGCTGTAACTTGAAGGCTCTCTCCCCATCACACAATATACATATGTAATGTGTACTTAAACGTGAGTGTGAGGGATGCTACACGCACACATTTCAAAGTCTAATGATTGTGTAAATAAGATGATGATGAATTTCCATCGGTAGCATCTTTCAGACTTTTCCCAGAATCCCCGTTCCAAAAAAGATGGGGAGAAGAGAACAAGGGTGAACTCTTAGCATTATCGAGAAATGTACTTTGCACATTATTCTGTCTCTAAAATGCATAATTCAACGATCGAGGGAAAATGATGTAAAATTTTAGAATGTCCAAAGACTTTTCTGAGAAAACTTGACAATGAATCTGTTTATCAATTTTATGTACAAGTCCAATAGGAAGTTACGAGCGGCAGCGGTATTGGTATGTGTGTGTGTGTTATGCTCCTTGTTCAGAACTGAATTAATGATTGTGTCCTACTTGAATCTTACATGATATGAACCTTCGAGTAAGCTAAGATTAGCATAAGGAATAATTCCTTAAGAATTACTTTAAAAAATCAATAATCTCAAAATTTTGCATATCTGAATTTCTATGTTCAAAAATGGTATCAACCGTTGGACAAAACTTTTGGGTTTAGAAAATTAATTTTAAAAATAAAAAGGGATTAGGGATTCCTAGACTTATCCATAAATGGTCAAATTAATTCTGATGAGAAATGTAACTGAATTTCCTTACCACGTAATGTTTTCACGGCAACTTTGAGTACGCTCCCATTTCTGTAGAGTAAGGATTTTCTCACTAAACCAAAGGCTCCTTCACCAATAACACGACCCAGTACGATTGACCCTGAAGGGATTTCCCATTTTGAGGCATACTTGTCATCCGTCAGATCCATTTTTATGCTCTCCTTGTCCAATTTCTGAAATTTAATGAAATGGACAAAACAAATTTTGATTATTCTTCTCTACTTCAATACATAGCATTAAACTTGAGTGAGGGGGATTAAAATTTTGAGAGTCTAGTGTTCATCCACAAGATAACATTATAAGTAGCTGGAGATTTTCATAAACTTGAATAAACTTGGATTGAGTAGTTCCTATCAATAATTGTGACGTCATAAATAGGGGTTTGTTACTGCGTCTTGTCAAAAGCATTATGCATATATGTTGTGTAGAGAAATTGTTAAAAATTGCAGAGTACGCTCAATCATTGAGATACATTGAGTGGCTCAGACTTTCAATTGCCACTCAAATTAATACAGGTACTGTACTGTGTAGTAGTATTATTTGTAGTAGACAAGGGCTCATCCTCCCACTTTTCGTGAGTTGTATTGATACAGATACAGAGATAACCAAAATACTTGGTACTCCTGGCAAAGAAATAAAATATAGTGTGTCTAATTAAGCTGCCGAGATTTCTTTGGGATTTTCCAGTTCCTACTCCTCTTTGTGTTCACATCTTTTCAGATGTGAGATGATTAAATTTTATTTAAGAAGCTTTTTGAATGCCACTGGTTTTTCTTCAGTAATTTTTATCTGTATTTCATATTTCTTTCTTCGAAGACGAAAACCAAAGTGTGTAGTGAAGAATTTTTCAATTGACGTCCCACCACTAGTTACCGTAGTACATCCTTTCTACCCCTTATCCTAGAATTTCGGAGTCTAATGCCCTACTTGTAAAGTTTAGAAATGATGTACAATTTCCAATACTGTGTGTAATCTACATCCCCATTATATTGATTTAAACATCCATCTAATTCAATAGAAGAGTGTGGGTTGCTCAAACGATTTCATAATCAATCTTTCTGTTTGTTGTCCTACAGTTTTGTTTACAATTGAACAAGTACAAAGTACTGGAGAAATAAATAATAAACAAAAAAATTCCAACAATTTTTTGTTGTTCAATTTTCACAGTTTCCATGACGGCAGTGTGTGTGAGACAGACAGAATGGGAGATACCTTATAAAAAATGTGTTCTCTTCTCAAAAATTGTGAAGCCACAAAGGAAAAAAATAAATTGTGTTTTGCAGTACATTTTGTTTGAAGATGAAGCGTATTATTACGATCTTATGTGCTACATCAGATTGGGGGGGAAAGAAAAAATAATATTNGTGAAGCCACAAAGGAAAAAAATAAATTGTGTTTTGCAGTACATTTTGTTTGAAGATGAAGCGTATTATTACGATCTTATGTGCTACATCAGATTGGGGGGGAAAGAAAAAATAATATTTTATCTGGAACATATTATGTTCTCTTTCTTCCTGTCTAGTCACAGAGTATCCACTCCAGTGATGGGCTTTGAAATTTCGTGAAATTGAAATTTCATGAAATCACCTGAAATTTCAATGAAATTTCAAGGGGCCTTGAAAAAACCTGACATCATTGAAATTTCATTTGAAATTTCACGAAATTTCAAGTGCACTGAAATCCAAGTTGATGGGTTTTTCAAACAAAATAGAAGAAAACTACAGAAATATAAGCACAGTCACATTTTTGTGTTCGAGGGAGTCAAAATTGTGTCCCTTTAAGGGATATTCTGAACAATCATACTCCCCGTACTGATTGGTATGAGTACAACGTCCATTACTGGTTTATGTGAGTATAGGAAATAGAGCAATAAATGAATACTCAGATATGAACATGTGGTTGTGCACTAACAACGGAACGACGCGACGCGACATGTATTGAATGTTTCAAAATTCTGTGAGAGCCACGTTCTTTTCTTTAAAGTATGACGAAATCCAAAATTGCAAGTGTCACACTCTCCATTTGACCTCTCTAGAGCTGAGGTCATGATTTCGACATGGACAGAAAAATTAAAGTTGGTCCTAAAATTTCGAAAAAATACTGTTGGACAGGTAATTTTATTATTACTTTTATTTTCATAAAATTAACTATCCAACAGTATTTTTTCGAAATTTTAGGACCAACTTTAACATTGCTGTCCATATATCAAAATCATGACCTCAGCTCAGATCTAGAACGGTCACACCGTATTCAGCTTTGTTTAGTAACGTTCTTTAGATCGGAATTCACGCATATACAAAAATTCGTGATTTCACGTTATTTCAGCTGATTTCATGAAATTTCAAGGGTAGTTTTTGATTTCATGAAATTGCCCATCACTGATCCACTCATATTTGGAATATTTCACTAAGTAAGTACATCCTTTGGACCTTTGAAAATGGAAGAATAATATTGAGAAAAGGGGAGTGAAAGTTTGGACAGTCATGGGTGGAAAATCGTCTTGTCGGAAAGATTCTTCTTCAAAGCGCGTGTCTTTCGGAAATGAAACTGAAGAATTTTCTCTGACTCAGAGAAAGAAAATATCCTCCGCCTCATTTACAATAGACAGAAATGCTGAAATAACTTTCTTTTTTTGCTAAGAATTGTTATGGTGTAATGGTGAAGATTTTCCACTCATACAGTACTAAGGGACAGAGATGCGTACGTGTGCGTGTCTTTCATCAAGACAGAACGTGCGAGTACTGTACATTCAAGTACACACAAGTTTGTATATAAATTGGCTTTAAATTTCATACCTCAAAGTATTCATGGAGTTGTTTCTTCCTTTGACGTTTACCCCGGTAACTCTTCAGCCAGAAAAGGAGAGCTATACTGAGGGAGAGAAGTAGGGCGACTACCAAAGGTATCCAGACCTTCGTAATGAAGTTCTCATCATGTCCTGTAATTTATCAATCAAACATCCCAATAATTTTCATGGACAACATATTCTTTGTGCTATTTCTGTACATTTCTCTTCCTTTCTCTCTCTCTCTCCTTACTCTTTTCAACCATTTAGGAGGAAGAGATTAGAAATCCTCCACCCACACACACATATAACCAAAGGATACCCTTTCCCCAACTTTAAGTCCCACTTCTCCAATTCTCCACTAATAAACTATAACGAAAGGAAAAACTTTGTGGGTGATTCGTTTAATGTGAGTACTATTGAAGAACCACACTACTCTTTATGTTTATACAGTTCCTTGCAAAATTTTGGCTTCCCTGCTTTTTATAGGGTTTCTCAGGCAATGTGAGAACACAGATCTAGTCTGTGTTAAACCAGCTTAATAAAGGGCACATGCAACCAAAAATCAAAACTGTTCATTATTTTAGCGGTTTATTTTGAAATTA